>CACSLK010027752.1:21495296-21512024 GCA_902706635.1 Striga hermonthica | reverse complement strand
TGATCGAGCCCGGAGAACACAAGAGTTGGACAGGCGTGGCCGATGGGCGAATGGGTGAGAGACGCGCATCGGGTGGTGATTCACGGGCGTTGGGCGTACACGCGGGCAGAGTCCTCGGAAAGACGGGCACTCGACGGCACGCGCGCGAGAGGATCGATTGGAACCGGGCGCGCAAGAAAGCGCGCGGGTGTAGCGCAAACGCGGGAGTCCTACACCGCGAAGGCATAGGCGTGCTGGACGCGTACGCGCACAATTGGGCAACTAGCGGCAATAGCGCGTCATGGGCAAGGAACGCAAGCGGGGCAATATTGGGTGCACGCACGGGTAGGCAGCGCGCGGGATTTAGCGGGACGCGCGGTCCGAAGGGCAACGGACGTGCAGGGCGCGCATCACGCGTGAATGTGAGTGACGCGGGTGGAGGCCTAGGCAGCGTCAGAATAGGCGTGGCATGGGCAACCGGTTGGTACGCGCCAACCAGCGCGCGCGAGCAGACGGCGCGCGCATCAACACGCGTGTGGGGTGACGGGCGCCAGCGAGTCCGCAGCCTTCAAGGACTAGGCGCCGTGGGACGCGCACGCGTACGCGAGGGGCGGTCGCGCATTAAGTTGGCCGAGAGATTGGGGGCGTGTGAATTACTTGGGCATCAAGTTGTGCTTGGTGTGCAAGTAACTTGGAGATCAAGACCTTCTAGTTTATTAGGATTCTATTAGATATTTACTTTCCTTATTGCTTTTATTTATTAGTAGAAAAAGATATTAGGAGATTTGCTAGCATTAGGATTTATTTTACTGCACAGTTTAGGAGATCTAGTTAGATTAGAATTAGATTTAGTTTTCTCCTATAAATACCCATGTCCCCTATGTTATTTTTAATCATTGAATCATTGAAGAATTAATAGAACTCAAGAACTTTTGTTCATTCTCTCTTTGCTTTAGTTTTTTCACCAAAATTCTATTGCAATTATATCCGTTAGAAAGGCTGCGAGTGTGCGACTTCCTAACATCTATCGAGCGATTTAAGGCGCGGGAGCGGCTTGTCGACAGTCGAGACACACGATCTTCATCACCAGCACCCGACGCGCACGACGCCCGCTGCAACCGACGACCGAGACCCGCGTGCTGTGTGTTCGTGATTCGTTTGACGTGTTGATTAGAATCAACTAAAGGCCAAACCTATCCGCCCATTAGGTTGTGGTGTTCAGACGAACTTCACCAACGGTACTCTACATCGTCTCAGAGTCGGCAAAAATTTTAAAAGGTAAACGTCCATATCCTAACTATAGATTCCGCTGCGTTAGGATTTATTTCGATAAAGTTCAATGCCGTGCATGTTGTTTGACGTTCCTAACAGAACCCAACACTTGGAACTGTATTTATGATCATAACTTTCAAGATATGTTTCATGATCACCATCTCTATGCGCAACCATATCTTATAGTTATAAGTGATCTGGGATTTTATCTTAAGTGCAAATATATGATAAATGCTTACTCTTAAAATAAAGTAATGCCTTATTATTTAATATAATTCCAATAGATTGTATTTACAAGTAGAATATGTCCAATCTGATTGGAACGCCGGGTATCCTACTCTAACAATCTCCCACTTGCCCTAGTTCCAATCACTCATGTATCTTAGACCCATCTTCTCAAGATGTCCTTCAAACACTTTCTGTGATAAAAGCTTAGTTAAGGGGTCTGCTATATTTTCTACTGAGTGCACTCGCTCCATTATGACGTCTCCTCTACCAATGATTTCTCTAATCAAATGGTATCGTCTCATAATGTGTTTGGATCTTTGATGAGATCTTGGTTCCTTTGCTTGCGCAATAGCCCCATTGTTATCACAATAAATCGTTATTGGATCAACAACAGATGGTACTACACCCAACCCTTGGATAAAGTTCATTATCAAAACAGCTTCCTTTGCAGCATCAGATGCAACAATATATTCAGCCTCTGTTGTAGAGTCATCAATCGTTTATTGTTTGGAACTTTTCCAACTAACTGCTGCTCCATTCAGAGTGAATAAGTATCCAGACATGGATTTATAGTCGTCTTTATCGGACTGAAAACCAGAATCAGTAAAGCCTTCTAGTTTCAATTCTCCATTGCCATATACCATAAAGATATTCTTAGTCCTTCGTAAGTACTTAAGAATCATCTTAACAGCTTAATAGTGTTCAGTGAACTTGTTCTCTAACAAGCACCCACATATATGTATTTGCGTCCCACGCTAATGTTGATGGAATGCAACATTCTTATCCAATAAGCATACATACTATGTGCAAGTCTTTTCCGGATTTATTCGATATCCCATCTCGAAATATCCAACGACTTGGAACTGTATTTAAGATCACAACTTTCAAGATATGTTCCATGATCACCATATCTATGCGCAACCATATCTTATAGCTATAAGTGATCTAGGGATTTTATCTTAAGTGCAAATATATGATAAATGCTTACTCTTAAAATAAAGTAATGCCTTATTATTTAATATAATTCCAATAGATTGTATTTACAAGTAGAATACGTCCAATCTGATTGGAACGCCGGGTATCCTACTCTAACACTAATCTCTCGATTCAAGCAAATAAATTGTGTTAAATATTAAAGATCTAATATTGAACTCATCTCTCGAATTATGAACAATATCATCAAACATGTAAAAGCAGTGGCCAATTGCAATTCATGAAATAAGAACTAAATATTTGAATAGGGTTCAAAAGAAAACAATTAACTATGATAAATCATCTAAAAATCCCAAGCTATTAATCTACTACCATGTCTTAGAAACAAAGAAATTTAGCTACTGAGGTTTGAATTCAAATACATAGACATATTAGAAATCATCATGAGAAAAAATAAGTCCAAAGGAGAGAAAGAAAAACTAGAAATCTTGTGGTTGATCTTCTCTTCTTCCCAATTGTCTCTCTTCTGTGTTCCAAGCCCTTCTCTTTATGTTCTCCACGTTTTTTTACTCCAGAATAGGATTAATATGCCTTTCTTAATGTCCAAAACTCTCCTCCTTATCCACAAAGGCAAGGGATTAAAAACTGCTTGCGTGTGCGACACGACCAGACACGCCCGTGTCACGGGTCGTGTCACGGGTATTGCACTCGCATTCCTTTGTTGGACGACACGGGTCGTGACACGACCTGGGAGCCCGTGTCATGGGTCGTGTCACACCACTGCTCGATCATCCGTGCATCGATCTATCATCATCCCGGGAGTCTTAGGCACTCACCATGCTCCTCCAATAGCCAAAGCTCTACAAATATGTAAAAATATCTACAAAACAAGCACGTGTAATACCTTTCCAACAAATATAGAATTAAGCACAATAATGCAATTTATACACCAATAATGCGACAAATAAGCTCTAGATACTATATGAATATGGTGTAAAATCACACACGAACAGAGTTCATGGAGGATTGTTATTATAAATGAACGAGCGCTAGCTTTGGTAATATAATATATTAATTAATTCTTGGTCATTAGTAATCGAATTAATTAGTGGACATTATATTTTAAACATTGGGAGATATTTCGGGTAATTATTATTGGAGTCTCAAATGTAATTGAGATAGGAAAATAAGTGCAATAATATTACGTTAGTGGACCGTAATATTATTTAAGTAATTAGAAGAGTGGGATTGGCCCACAGTTAGTCCATTACTTAAGAAGTCATATTCCTATTCTTCTAAGAATCCCTACTGTAGCTCTATGTATACATCATTAAGCTATGGAAAACAGAATAAGAGAACAGAATTCTCCTACGTGCTAAATACAAACACACACACACGCCTCTCTCTCTTTCTCTCAGTTTTCTGTTCAAGTTTTATCTTTTTCTTGTTTCTATACCGATACAAGTTGAAGAGGTGTACGAGTAATACAGTAGAAGACCCTATATAACATAACAAACACTAGCTACAATGTTAATTGGGGAATTTACATACATAGACTCTATATAACAAATGTAATAGCCCGTTTTGTTATTAACGTAAATTATATGTTTAGTTCCAAAATATTTATTCTATATCGATCATTATCATTCGGGACTAATTATTTAAAGTCAAGAATGTTCGAATCAATTTCGAAGTTAAGTTTCGACCGAAATTATATAAGTTCGGTCAAGGTTCAAGCTTAAATCCATGATCATACTCAGAATATTTTCTAAGTAACTTTCGGCCATGATTAGCTTAAGTATACCATCATTGTTAGCAAGTTATGTGCACGTCATTAGGGCCCAATTAGCCCATACTTAAGCTTAAGCCTTTGATTGCCGAAGAGTTAGGGTACAAGTTGTGTTCATGAATAAATATTTTATGTGATGACTAAGCTATGTATTTAAATGCCACATAAGGTGGTGACTAAGTCTAAGAATTGCCACCAAAACTCATGGATCAAGCAAGTGGTGCACGCCCATTGGCCACGGTCTCCATCTCATTTTCACTTCAATTATATTCACCATCTTTTACCTATTTATATTAATAGTGTTGGGTAAATATTATCTTACAAATTAAGCTATAAGTTAAGAGAGAAACCGAGAGTTAAGTCAAGAGAGGCGAGGAAAGAAGAACGTACGCACGCACGCACGCTTACAAGCAAGATCACGCAAGTTTCATTTATTTTCTTCGAACGATGGAGAAGGTAACCGCATCTTAACCCTCTTTTAATGTCAATATGATAATGTTAAGTTCAAGTCATGTTACTCTATCCATGTAGAAGTCGAGTTAACTCTCGGACGTGCCATTAGGTCATGTCGAACCATGTCCATTTTAATCGTTAACTCCCATGCGATTCATGTTCCACTGGTCATTATAAGTTATATTATGCTCATTTATGTATCAATTGTAGAGAGAAGTTATTAAATGGCTGAAAGGATCGGTTGAAGTCGTGGGCTGCGCACATAGCGTACGCCACGACAGGTTCAAGCCTATCGAGTTATTCTAAGTTATATTCATAATCTTCCGAGCAATTTATATATGAGTGTTCATGTCATGTTATGTTATGTTGATCCAAGTATTGATTGTTGGAAGAAGTCGCCGGACGACCGACAAGGGTCGGTCGTAGAAGCCCTGCCCGCACGCAGCCGGCACAATGCACCCGGCAGGCAAGTGAGGTCGGGCGGGTAACTTGCGTACACCCAGTTGGGCATCGCCAGCAGCCCTGCCCACATCAGTCGACAGTCGGCCAGTGCCCAGTGCACGCCGACAAGTCCTCACGCACGCCAGTACGCATAACTGCATGTCAGTCGGCCTTGGCCAGTGCCCGACATCATGCCCGAATGCCATGTACCGCCAGGGTCGCCCGGCAGCGTTCCATCGCACGTCATGCACCTATTTGCCATGACATGAGATCAGTTGACCGTCGGTTGTGCCCAGTAGCGCCCGATGGTCGTTCCATGTGCAGGCAATACGCCAGTCGCACCGCCAACGCCCAGGTCAGGTCCAGTTGCACGCCAGTCGTGCCCAATCGTGCCCAGCCGTGACAGTTAGGCCCGACAGTAGTCAGGCCATAGCCAGTCCACGCCAATGACCGCGTCCGGTCTTCAGCAGGCCAGCGCGGGACCGAGCGGGTTGGCCGAGCCAGCGGCCGACCGCCCGGCCACAACAGGCCGGCGGTCCAGCCAACCAGCGTACCGGCCAGTTCAGACCGGTTTATCATATGTTTTAGTACCCGGTTCATGTTCATATCAGAATTTCAGTTAAATTCCAGATCCAGTCCGGTTTAGTTCTGTCATATCAGTCTAGTTCCATTTTAAACCAGTTCCAGCTATACCGATTATGTCCAAGTGTCATGTCAGTTCGAGTCGAGCATCTTAACATATTAACCAGTTATTTAATCAGTCTGAGCATAGTACTTAGTATTTGTTTATATCATGTTGCAGTTTGAACAGTCTACAGTCATCAGCACTTCCCTTTTCAAATCGACGGTTCAGGTGGGGACTCAGACTGGGTATTACGTTGATTATAATTACTCTACCATGTTTGAGGTATGTATCATGCTATGTATCCGCTTGGAATGGTAGCCGGTCCAGGTGCGTAAACCCATTCTAAGTTCTGCTGGCCTTATCTGCCCACTAGAGTGTGCAAATGGTGTCCAACACGTTTGCGTTGGCAGATATTGTAGCTATGCTACAGCTATGCTATGCCATGCCATGCCATGTTTTTTTTATTGTACCGTTACCACGTTTCTACATGGTATTGATCATGATATTGCAATTATTTTCATTGTTTACTTTAGTATGAGTTCTTACGGAGCACAATGGATTTTAGTGCTCACACCCCATGTTTATTGTTTGTAGTATTTTTGGGCAATTGGTAACCGAGTTACCCGGACTCGGGTCGTTCTCAAAGGAAGGATCTTCGGAGCGTCGTTTACTACCTAGTCGTCAAAGTCACACAAACAAAAAGGTCCTAAACATTCTATTCGAAATTTGGGGGGTTTGAATTATACACTACTCGCAATTGGAAATCGACAGCAAATGAAAACTTAAAAACAAAGATGAGAGCTTTAGGTCAACCGGGGTCTCTATCACTCAAATAAACACAAAAAGAACCGAGGGACATCAACATTGCCAAGTGATCCTAGGTGATTAAATCGAGCTTTCTTCTAAATGACTACACTTTTAAACAAAGTCGCAACCTTTAAACAAGATAAGCACAAACTAATCCCTAACACACGTCGACGAGCTACAGGAATCGAACAATCCTCCAATCAACAAGCAAAACCACATTCACCTTGAAACACATCATAAGCAAAAGAGGGCAAATTCGAAGTAATGAGGATTAAAGCTAATTACCCACTCTCCTAATGCATGCGTGAAGAACACCGGATGGAAAAGTTCAAAACTTGAAATAAAATAATGTCGTCGGAAACTTGCCAGAAAATATGAGTAATAGAGCTCCTAACCAAAGCATAAAAGGGTAAAAAAGAGAAATAGAGAAGAGTTTCCCAACTCAAAAGTTGAAAAATGAGAGTTGTTAGCAAAAAATACAAAGCATAATGTCTACCTATAGCTACACCACAAACACACACTAAAAACATGCACATTTAATAAGACACTCTCGAGGTCGCCACGGAATTCGCGAGCTCGCAGGGCATGGATGGCACGGGCGCAGAGGCACTCTCGAGCACGCCGAGGAAGTCACGAGAACGCGAGTCGCTGGGCGAGCAGGCGTCATGCACTCTCGAGCTCACCGTCGGTTCCGCGAGTATGCGGGCATTTGTTTGTTATGTTTTTGTGCTTATTTTTTTATGTTTATTTGTGTTATTGAGTCGGTTCTTGGTTCGTTTTTGTGTCGACCGGTCCATTTTATCGTTTTCTGTGTGTTTTGTGTTTTTCCGTTCCATTTTATATTTTGGCGTACTTTTCCGTGTTTTTAGGGTTTAGTTTTCAGGTTTATCCCGAGGTCGAAAGGAAAGAGTCGAGCTAATTTCCGAGACGAGCTTTCCAAAGTCAATTCTGAGTACTTTGAGCCATTTCGGACAAACCATCATCAATCGAGTATATCGAGTCCTTAGTCAATGCCCAATGTTGCCCCGCTTACTCGCGAGCACGCAGCCCAAGCCGCGCACTCGCGGAAACGGGCGTGAGCTCGAGTGTGCTACCTTGCGCAAGCCTCGCACACTCCGCATGCCGCGCCTCGCACACTGCGCACGCCGCGAGCTCGCGGAAATCATAGCAACGTAGAGAGTGGTATTATCCGCAAGTCCGCGCGTCGCGAAAATCTCGGCGACATCGAGAGTTCCTTTCTTCGTGCTACCACTCGTACCCGCCCGCGCGCGCCTGTGCGCGCCCATGCTACCTGTTACCTGCGAGCTCGCGAATTTCACAGAGACCTCGAGAGTGTTTTACTTAATGTGCATGTTTTTAGTGTGTGTTTGTGGTGTAGCTATAAATAGACATTATGCTTTGTATTTTTGAACATAAACCTCATTTCCCAAGTTTTATGTTGGGAATTCCTCTCTATTCTCTCTTTTTTCTTTTTATGCTTTGGTTTGGAGCTTATGAATCAAGTTTTCCGGCGAATTTCCGGCGATATTGTTTCGAGTAAAGTTTCGAGCTTTTGACTCCAGTTTTCTTCCCAAGTGCATGTGAGAGTGGGTACTTAGTCTTAAGCCCCATTACTTCGTATATCGTTATTTACTTTTTGTGAAAATTGATATTGTGCTTGTGTTGTTTGGAGGAAAAGATTGAATCTTTAGATCGTGAATGCTTGACTAAGTGTGATTAGGAGTTGAATGCTTGCTCGTCTTGTGCTAGAGTTGGGTTTAGCTTTCTAGGGTTTTAGCTAGCATGGCTATGTTCGGTTATTTGTGTGTGATTGATCATGGAGACTCCGGCAAACCAAAATCTCTCTTTCCCCATTGATTTCTCTCATCTTCTTGCGTGCTTAGTTAATTTTTTTCAATTGCTCTCATTTTGTAGATTAATCTAGTTTAAATTCAAACCCTCAAATTGCGAGTAGAATGTTTAGGACCTTTTTGGTTGTGTGATTTGGCGACTAGATAGTGAACGAAGCTCCGAAGATCTTTCCTTTGAGAACGACCCGAGTCCGGGTAACTCGGTTACCAATTGCCCAAAAATACTACAAACAAAATGGCGCCATTGCCAGGGAAGGCGAGTAGGACGCCAAGTTTTCTATCTAGTTGTTGTTTGTTTTCGTGTTTCTATTGCTTATTGTGGATTTTGCTTGTTTTTCGCGTGTTTCTCTTGATTATTTGCTTATTTTACATTTCTCTTGCTTTTTGCTTTGTGTGATCGTGTACATATCATGTTGTGTTAGTTTCATTTTGTGTTTTTTTTCTTTTGCCTCGTGTGCCTTGGGTTGTTTTCTTGTTCTTGTGCGAGGTATTTCGCTTGAGGAGCTCCGATGGACCCGTACGGCTATTCTTATGCCGGTAGCTCATCTCGTGGATACCCCGACAACTACCATGAGGAGATATACTTGTATGGAGGGCCGCCCTATCCTCATCCAATCCCTTCTTACCCGCCATCTCAAGTTGATTTCGGTTATTATTCTCCGGGTCACAACGAGGCGCCTCACTATTATCCATCACCTCCCGATTTTTGTGATGCGACACCTCCACCCGAGCCGACTCGAGAGGCTTCTCGAGTTAATCTAGCCGAGATCATGGAACATTTAGAGAAGTGCAATCGATCCCTTCGCGCTTCCATGGCTCCCATATCCAAAAAAGAAGAAACCGAGACCCTTGCTACATTCTCTCTATCATTAGAGCACCTATCGGTTGGCCAACCTTGTACACCGAGGACCGAAGCTTCAATTCCATCAACGGTTGTGACTTTCGAACGTCACCGAGAGGTTTTGGCGACCACTCAAGAGGCACTTGCGAGCCTCGTGTCGATCATTGAGGAATTTCATAGTTGGAGGTGCATTCCCATTCCATCCGTTCTTTAAATCACACTCACGAAGTTCGACTCTACCGTGGTCTCTTTCTTCGATTTGGACGCATCTCACATTCCGCTCGGTAGATATTGTTCTCTATCGGCGAGGGTTATTCGAGAGAGCATCTGGTTAGAAGGCGAGTTTCGAGCTATGGTGGATAGGTTTGCCTCCTTGAAAGAGGTGGGCCTTACTCTCATTTATGATGGAACACAATCTCTCGACACGAGTGAGGACATCGACGATTTGATTGTTAAAGAAATTCCCTCTCTTGACGATTCGGCCGTGCATTCTACATTAGGTACGTCAAACTTCTCTTCCGGTGATAGTGCTTTGATCTTTGATTCTAGTGTTGAGAGTGAGCATGAGGAATCGGGTGTAGATATTGTGTACGGGATGGGAGAGAATTCATTTGAGGATTCGATTGTGCCGGACGATGTTCATAGTGCTCGGGAGGATGATTTTGAGGAGGAAGATGTGGTAGTTGATGATGTTATGGATGTTGTTGAGGAGGAATCCGAGCTATTATGTGATGTCGTTGACCCGAGGTGTGAGTTGATTGATGAATCGACTTGTGATGTTGAGTATGATGTGGTTCCCATGTCTTTTGGGTCGTCGTTTCATATTATTGAGGATCGTGACCATTTGGAGGAGTTTAGTTGTCCTACATCCGTGCGCCCGATGCTTGAGCTTGATGAGTATACGTTCGAGATAGTGCAAACGATGCCCGGGATTGATTCGACGTGCTCCACGGATATTTTTATATTTTCGGAGATCAAGTGCAGGGCCTTGGTTCGTAGAGATTCATTTCTCCTATTGGTGGTTGTTGATATCCGTGCTCGGTTTCACAAGAACGCGGCCACGAGAGCTTACCTTGCCCGCCTTTGTTCCGTACTACCGTCGGGACTTTTCTCTTGGAAAATACAAAGGCGTGGCATGATAGTCATTTTTTCCTAGATCCCGGTTGATTTTTATTGGGGACGTCGAGCTCAAGACAATAAATTGAGCGCTTCGTGGGAGGCAACCCACGGTTATTGCTTTTTATCGTTTTTCACTTTTTGTCGAAAATAAATAGATCCACGAACCGCACAACACAAATTTTTTTAGGGTGAAAACGGGTTTCGAGGTTAAAATTTGATTGAAAATTTGGTGAGGTGTTGAAAATTTGGGTGATATGGGATATTATATACTGGACCGGTTTATAGGGCTAATCAAAGAAGACCGACCGGTTTGTTGGACTATCTAGTGGGAATAAGATCGAATGGTATGGTTGAGTAGGATCAGACACCGGCCACTAGAACATCGAGCAGATAGCGACAACTAAGAAAATCAGAAGTGGTCGACAGATACAAGTCATCCGAGGATATGGTCGAGGGAGGCCAATCGAGGAGAGATAAACATACAGAACTGGTAGAGCATCGGAGCACATAAGGGAATCTCCAGCACATAAGGAAGAGGACACGCGGCGCACTGTCAGTGGTCAACAGCCGTAACCAACTCTTACATTCTCTGACAAAGGTGACGCGTTTTCTGACACTGAGGATAGTGGAGGCGCGCGACCGTACGGACGAGTAGAAGACAGTTGGCCGAACGCACCTGGCTCGCGCGTGCAGCTCAGGTAACTCGCCCTTATAAATAAGGGCGAGAATCCTCATTTTCAGTACGATTTGATTAACTCATATACTTTCTCAAACATTCATATTATCTCTCAAGATCTGACTTGAGCGTTGGAGGCTCTTCACTAGAAAACACCTCCGGTGTGGGAGTTTCGTGCAGGTTCCGCGTTCAACCGGCGAGGAGAGCAAGCTCAAGGTGAATTCCAGCCGGTCAGGGTGCGAGACTTGTATTATTGGGCTAAGTTTGGAAATTAAGAAATAGAGCTCGGCCGACCTGCTCGGCAGTACCGACTTGTTAGAGCCGAGCCAAAAAAAAATATTGAGCAGAAATGGCCCAAGAATCGAGCAAAAATAGTGCTCGAAAATTGAGTTGAAAATTTGGGTGAAAAAACTCAAAATACGGCTAATATGGAGCGGCAACCCTGCCCGGAACTCGCGCGCTCGCGCCATGCCCCGCGCGCTCGCGGCCAGAACTCACGCGCACGCCACCGAATCCGCGCGCACGCGGCGTCCCATGTTCCCAGCTTTAGCATGTCCACTCCTGCGCAGCGGAAATTGCAGCGCCCGCGCAGGCACGCCTCGTGACCTCGCAGCATAATCTGCGACCTCGCGCGCACACCGCGACCCCGACTTCAGCACCATATCCTCCGCCGGGCGGATTCCCACGCGAGCTCGCGAGCCCGCTCCGCAGCCCAGCCCGTGCACGCCCAACCCTCCTCGCACGCCCAGCCCGCCTGCGGCCCATACCTGGCGGACAGCCCAGCCGCCACCCACCGCCCAGCGCCGCCGTGCGCCGCCACAGGCCGCCACTTTTTCCGGCCAACTTTCTCCGATCGTGACGAATTTTATATCAACGCGAAGCTCTCGTCGACACCAACAACATATCTGAACCTCAAAGAAATATTCCGGCGAGAAGACTTCTGATTTTCCGACAAAAGCTCGTAGATCTATAAATTTCTTCAACCTTCAAATCCAAATTGTCGGCGACTCACATGGACCCACAGATATCCGAAGGCACCCCCGGACTCGTCTCGCCGGACCGCACCTTTTTTCAGCCACCGTCACCGGATCCGCGAACTTTTCTGGCGACCACTTTTTCCGGCGATCGAGCACCCACCGTGTTCTCGGTTAGCATTTTTTAGCTTTTCTTGTCATATACCATCGATTCCTTTCGTTTGGTACCTTTTTTTCAGCGATCGGAACTCTGATTTTTCTATATTTCTCTATTTACGAACTCCAGCGATCGTTTTTTCTCGAAATTTTCCAAGGTCCAACGACTCAAATTCGCTTTGTCTTTCCGTACTTTCATTATATTCGTTGTGCTTGGATTACTACTCTTGCCGGAGTAGTCGTATTGAGATATTTGGGTTATACTTGTGTGTTTTAGGCACGTCTTGCCGGGCGTGCCACATGTTTGTGTTTTTGTCGGGATTTTGAGTTTGTAGGTACCTACTTACGGCAAGCGTCGGTAATCGATTGTGCATTACATACAAACAGAGTTAGTTGTCTCGAGTCATGGCAAATATCGACAAGGACTTTGAGGCCCGATTTTTGCGCTTTCACGTGTACGTGTGTCTACGTCGAGTTTATGCATGCATGGTTGCCATCTCTCTGAGACAAACACGCATGGCCTTTCTCGTTTCACGTGCTTAAATGTTAAACCGTTCGGATGGCTCCATTTCGCGCTCGATGGCCTTCGGTTGACCTCCTCTATTCCTTCCGGACGACCATTATCGGACACACGGTGGTGACGACCACCGTGTAGAGTACGCATTTTATTTTCTTATTTTCTCTTTCTTTCTTTGCTTGTTGTGTGTCTTTGTGTTATTTCTTCTTGTTTCTTTGATTTTTGTATTTTTGTTTTTGTTTTTATCACATGAACTTACATGATTATGTGCTTTCTCCTATGCTTTTGCCAAGCAATGAGGACATTGCTTTGTTTTAAGTGTGGGGGAGGGATTTTCGTGATTATGCATGTTCGGGTGATATTTGTTTTGTTTTTGGTGCTTTATTTTTCATTTTTGTCGTGTCGTGGACTGGTTTTATTTGAATTTATGTGTGTTTGTGTCATCTCTCCCGCATGAAACTTGATGTTTGTTCAAGAGTCGAGATAGCTAAGTGGTGAGTCGAGGTTATTGATTGGTTTCACTATTAGCCTTCATGCTTGATGTACTTGATGAATTTGACGGTTTCCTTTAATTGATTGATGATTCGTTGACATTGGAACTCGCATGTCGATTAACGGAATTGTTTTGTCCTTTGTTTGTTCTCGATTGGTTGTCTTGAGGCATGATTTCCTTACGTTTGATTATCGTTGTAAACGTGTTATCAATACACTTGTGGTACATTTCAATTGAGTTGAGATGATTATGTTATTGCAATTGTGATGTATCCTTGTATGTCTCTCCCTAAAAAAAGAGAATAAAAAGTGAGTTCACGAGGAAGTATGTATTAGGCTCCTCTTATTCTGAGCCATTCGTGGATTGGGATAATGAGCCAGGGAAACCGATTTAGGAAACTCAGGGAAACCCCTCGAGGTTAAACCTAGGTCATCTCGTCCGAAAACCTCGTTTGGAAAAAGATGCTCACGAAAATGAGTTTGTGGCAGTTGAATGGATTAGGCTCCTCTTGGATCGGTTAATCTTCTAGATAGATCAGGTCAATGAGCACGGGAAACTGGCCTAGGCGACTCGGGGATAACCCCCGAGGTCAAACCTAGGTAATAATCGTCCTAAAGGCTCTCATTTGGAAAAAGTGGCTCATTAATATGGGAGTTAGCTTATTGATCTCGTGCTTATTATCTCATGTTTTGTATATCGTTTATGGTTTTTGCACGTATATGTGAATGAGGGGGTTTGACTCGAGTGATCATTCGTGGAATAACTTGGGATGAGTTTTTGTTTCTTTTGATTCACTATGTGGGGGCTGTGTCTCGGATTGGATTTTGATTTTGGGATAACCGAATGATAATGAGAGTTTCATTTTGCATGTTCGTTAATCTTGGACCGTTCGATTTATCTCTTCGAGCTATTTGTTATTTTGTTTGCTTGAGGACAAGCAAAAATCTAAGTGTGGGGGAGTTGTTTGTTATGTTTTTGTGCTTATTTTTATATGTTTATTTGTGTTATTGAGTCGGTTCTAGGTTCGTTTTTGTGTCGACCGGTCCATTTTATCGTTTTCCGTGTGTTTTGTGTTTTTTCCGTTCCATTTTATATTTTGGCGTACTTTTCCGTGTTTTTGGGTTTAATTTTCAGGTTTATTCCGAGGTCGAAAGGAAAGAGTCGAGCTAATTTTCGAGACGAGCTTTCCAAAGTCAATTCCGAGTACTTTGAGCCATTTCGGACGAACCATCATCAATCGAGTATATCGAGTCCTTAGTCAATGCCCAACGTTGCCCCGCTGCCCCGCTTACTCGCGAGCACGTAGCCCAAGCCGCGCACTCGCGGATGCACATCACGCCGCGCGCTCGCGAAAACAGCCACGACATCGAGAGTGTTTCTGCGTCCGCCGCCCGCGCACTCGCGGAAACGGGCGGGAGCTCGAGAGTGCTACCTTGCGCAAGCCTCACACACTCAACACGCCGCGCCTCGCGGAAATCCTAGCGACATCGAGAGTGGTATTATCCGCAAGTCCGCGTGTCGCGAAAATCTCGGCGACATTGAGAGTTCCTTCCCTCATGCTACCCTCGTACCCGTCCGCGCGCGCCTGTGCGCGCCCATGCTACCTGCTACCTGCGAGCTCGTGAATTTCATGGAGACCTCGAGAGTGTTTTACTTAATGTGCATATTTTTAGTGTGTTTTTGTGGTGTAGCTATAAATAGACATTATGCTTTGTATTTTTTAACATAACCCTCATTTCTCAACTTTTAAGTTGGGAATTCCACTCTATTTTCTCTTTTTTCCTTTTTATGCTTTGGTTTGGAGCTTATGAATCAAGTTTTCTGGCGAATTTCCGGCGATATTGTTTCGAGTAAAGTTTCGAGCTTTCTTCCCAAGTGCGTGTGAGAGTGGGTACTTAGTCTTAAGCCCCATTACTTCGTATATTGTTATTTGCTTTTTGTGAAAATTGATATTGTGCTTGTGTTGTTTGGACGAAAGATTGAATCTTTAGATCGTGAATTCTTGACTAAGTGTGATTAGGAGTTGAATGCTTGCTCGTCTTGTGCTAGAGTTGGGCTTAGCTTCCTAGGGTTTTAGCTAGCATGGCAATGTTCGGTTATTTGCGTGTCATTGATCAAGGAGACTCCGGCAAACCAAAATGTAATATCCCGTCAGTTTCAGTATAAATTATATTTTTAGTTCCGATATTAATTTTCGGAATTAATTATTTTCAGTCAGTTTAGTCAAAATTACCGGAAATTATTTTTGACGTACCGTTTACGTTCGGAATAATTTTGGTAATTAAGCATTATGTTTAATTAAATAATTAAACATAATTGAGGGATTAATTAGTAATTAATCCAAGAATTAGTGAGTAAAGCCGTATGGAAGGGCAAATAATTCTTCCAAATTGTCGTACCATTAAGTGGGAAAAAGAGGTGTTTTATCCCAATTTTCTTCACTCTTAAGGAGCTTAACGTGGCATGTTATAAGACTAAGTAAGGGCTTAGTCATCTTAAGTGGGTTTAGGTATTCCCAAGTGTCCTTAGCATTATTCAAACATATAATCACACCATCATCATTTTCCATTCGGTGGATGCATATATAAGGATGTGGAGTGGGAAAATTTTTCCATCTTTTCCCACATATAGGTTCATCACAAGCTAAAGCCGTAAGTCACTTCAATAGTTCAGCCTATATACTCTAAGTTTCAAGAGATAAGTGAAATTTTGTGAGAATTTTGAGTGATTGCCGAGAGTATTCCGCAAGCCATCGCGCGTCCGAGCCATCGCGCACACACAGCAAGCAGTCCGCACACTGCACGGTTAATCGCACACAAGCAGCAAGCATCACACGCGTAGCAGTAGTACTTCACGGCAGTCAGCACTTCGCTCGGCAGTCAGGCGTACACAAGCATCTACGAGTGTTGTAGTAGTCCGTCGCACGTACCGCAAGCCATCGCACGCTACGCTGCAAGTTACCGCACGGCGTCGCACACACGCGGAGGGTCACGGCCGAGCACGGGAATTCAAAAAGATTAGTCACTCGGGCTTAATCAGAGGTCATTCCCGACGGTTGTTGACCGAGATTATCATGTTTATTAAGTTCAATTTTTAGTTAGACGTGCATGCGTGTTATGTGTGGTAAAAGCCGTAGCCGTGCCGATCATGTTATGTTCTGAAGTTAAAATCTCCGAACTATCCTCGCATATTTAGCCTTTATATGCAAAATCATGTTTAGTTTAGCCTAAGTGTTCGGGTGAATAATCATGTTTGCGGTATTGCGGCCAAAGGTGACGTGGTTGTGTACGTAGCGCACCACGGGCCGTACTTGCTTGCTCAGTATGTTAAGTTCCTTGTTCTCGAGCATTTTTATGTGATTTATTCAGTAGATCATTAATCACGTTAAGTTAAGTTTGAATTACCGAGAATATATGAGATTCGGTCGTAAAACGGCACAACACCGTCGGCGGCGCACGGTGCGTCCGCCGCTGCCAAAGTTCAGTCCGTTGAGGAAATTTTCATGTTTTCAGTAATAAATCAACTAATATGTCATGACATGTTATTTGAGGTCAGTTTGTTCGGAAGTTATTGTC
>CACSLK010027752.1:21424078-21442220 GCA_902706635.1 Striga hermonthica | reverse complement strand
TCAGCCGGCTCGACGCCTCATCTCCATCCGCAAGCACGTATCGTCGTCTCCGTCTGTCACCGACTCGCACCGTCGCCGCTCGCCCTTGCGTAGCTTCAGTTCCGTCGGCCGCTACCTTTGGTCGGTGGTCGCGGACTCCGACTGTCTGTCGAATCGAAGGCCATGAACGTCGAAAGAGAAATTTCTGGAGAGAACCACCGGCTGATTGGCCAATTTGGCCGTCGCCGGGTCGGTGGCCACGAAATTTGTGTTGGTCAATGCCAGATTTGGCCGCCTGAAAGATGCCCCCGGTGGCCATCGACATCAACTGGCTGAAGACGATTATGATGTGGGCTGAAGGAAGATGGTGGCCGGCGACACCGCCGGCGGGAGGAAGGTTGTGATCGGTGATGTGCGACTGTTTTGTGTGTGTGTCCCGTTAGTGGGGGTGAGAGGGAGAAGTGTGATTTGTGTTCAGTGTGTGTGTGTGCGCGTGAGAGAGAGAGAGGTGAGTAGTATTGTCATTGCTGGGACCCACATGGATAGTGGATGAATGTAATCCCTAAAATGTCCTTATTAAGTGGGTAAATTAAGACATTGGACCACAGTATGCTTAATTATTTACGAAGTTGCCATTGACTGGTTTAGCATTATTTAATATATTTGATTTAATCATGACCATTGATTTGTTGGATCCATTGATTGAGAATCATTCTTATTTCTTTCACTATCTATCATTCTCATATGATCCCTTCTCTATATATATATATATATATATATATATATATATGAACAGGCTGCGGAGACCACCTGGGCTACAACCCAGGCACTCATATAAGACTTAAAAAGTTAATTATATGATTTATGAAAAAATATATATTAATATTTAGTGGTATGAAAAAAATTATATAACTATTTTGAAAACAATATATTAAAAAAATATATATATATATTAATATATATATGTATTAAAAGATATAATGAAAATATATATATAATTTATTATAACTATTTTGAAAGTAATATATATAATTGTAATTATCGTATTATATAAATTTTAAAAAAAAATATTTACTAATTATTACTTTATATTTTTTTATTTAGGGTGTTCGTAGACCTGGACAATCTCCCAGAGACGAAGACGAGGTTGATGAGTATATCAAGGTTCTGGAAGCCGACACACTAGAAGTCGGTTTGTGTATGCGTCCGTTCGTCGGGACAGGCAGGCAATGATCGAAGAGGCTCGCAGGATACAAACTGGTCAGGCTGGCCAGATACGCAATTCGAGACTTCCCGCAGCATTATGAAATGGTCAACAAGGATATTATTTTGATGGTCAAGCTGACCAGCCAGGCAGTTCGAGACTCCCCGGACTAGTACCGTACGGTCAGCAGGGATATTATTTTTCCAGCCAGGCAGACAGTTCGAACTTTCCGCAACAGTATCGTATGGTCAGCAGGGATATCCTGATGATTCGATAGCCCAGAAAGAGCAGCCTTAAGATAAGTCTGACGAGCACGACTCTTCTTACAATCAGGACGGCCCGCACGACCCCCCAAAGAGATCTCCCATCATAGACTCTTGCACGACCTACGGGTCCTGCACAGCCTGTGGGTCATGCACAGCCTGTGGGTCCTACACGACCTGCGGCTCCTGCACGACTTGTTCCTCCTGCACGTCCGACTCCTCAACGACAGTTAGGGCACGTAGCCTCCCGAATGTGGACTGGAGAGTTTAGAGGCATACTGAAATGCCAGAATAGACAGCGAGCGCTAGCAATCTGAAGAATTGGCATGGTGATATGTCTTCTGATGCACAAGATCTGATCAAAAAGACCGAACTGTCAAATCTGGTACACTCCATGCACATCCACTTGGACACTCCACTAATTTCTGCATGTGTGGAGCGATGGCAGCCGGATACTAACTCGTTTTACTTGTCTTTTGGTGAAATGAGCATCATGTTGCACGACGTCTGGGCCATTTTGGGGGTTCTTGTCGATGGAGCCATGGTCGTTGAGGACCCGAATACAAACGTCTGTCAGGTGTACTGCATAGAGATACTTTTGGCTACGAAGGCTGACCTTAATTGCGTTGTTCTGGCAGCGTGGTTCGGTGACCAAGCCTCCGTTGTGGACACATTCAGGGGACAAGGCCGGTTGGCTTTGGATGAGGTTGTTGTCTGGATGTGGGTGTTGTTGTCTACCACATTGTTCGTTGACAAAAGTGGTGGTAGAGTGAGTCCCAAAATCCTGCACGAGGTGCTCAACTGCTTGGATATAATTGAGACTTACTCACAGAGATCAGCTACACTGGCATGCTTGTACAGACAGTTAGGTATTGCCACCAGAGGGGACGCACATGGATATCTGAGTATTTCCCCGAGTTTGGACCCCAGGGCCTCTACCCATCGGTCCTGACTGTGTCGCACAATCTCGTTCGTAGAGCGTAGTTGGTGAGAGTATTTCCCCGAGCTCGGACCCCAGGGCCTCTACCCATCGGTCCTGACTGTGTCGCACAATCTCTCTCGTGGAGCATAGCTGATGGATCTACTTCTGGATCTGAAGAGAACCCATGGTTTTGAGCTCAGATCTGCTTCCAAAATGATAGGTCTACTTCTGGATCTGAAGAGAACCGATGGTTTTGAGCTCAGATCTGCTTGCAAAATGATGGGTCTACTTCTGGATCTGAAGAGAACTGATGGTTTTGAGCTCAGATCTTCTTGAATGGTCTTCGAGCCGTTGATAGATCGCTGCGACACCTGCAAACACCTAACACTGGAAGTGTTTCCGTGAAGAGCCTCCGACGCTCAAGTCAGTGAGAGTGATGATGATGAGCTCTGCTCAGTAGGAGCAGCAAATGGAAAAATGAATAGAGAGAGTGAAAGTTAGGGTTTGGGGTTACCTCACTCCCTTTATATAGGAGTAAAACACTTACCTAAAGTACCCAAAATGCCCTGGCCGACTTATGCAAAGTGTCCGAAATACCTCGACCGGTTCGCATTCCCTTCACCTCTTAGTCAGCATTCAGATTCCTTCTTATCCCATATAGATTCAATCTTGTTCGGAGGTTTCCCCGTGTTATATCAAAGTGTGTGAAGTCGTCGGAGCTCTCATTGTCTCGAGGCGGGATAAGTCGACTCGCAGTCTTGTCGAGCCAACTTGGGTTATTCATGAGCACTCAGAGACTGCGCTTCCCTTACCCGTCTTTCAAGAGAGGTCGACTTAAGAAAGTCATCTTGGAGCCGCTATCGAGTTGGTGGCCATCCTTAGTTAATTCATGAGCACGGTCGACTTCGGGAAAGTCGACTTGCGATATCATCATTAGCGTTCATTCAGTCGAGTAACCAACATCTGAATCGGGCTATGATAATAGGGCTATATCAGTAGCAGTGACGCCAAGGTCAGAAGATCGTCTCACATCTATTCGTCGGTGCATTAACAGACTCACTGCCCCCGATATACGTCAAGTTATTTTATTTAAATTTAGTTACCCGTTGTTTAAAATAATATAATTATTTTTATAAATTCTTATATGCAATTGTGAACAGGTGCAATGGTTGCCATACGGCAACTCTAGCCCAGATTTGATAGAGCCGAGAACTCTTCATTGCGGATTGATTCGGTATCGCGATATTGTCCAGCCATACTTGCCTCTGCGGTTTCTGCATCAGTTGGGGTTCGTCCAGACTGTCACTCCTCCTATGGTCCCATCAATCACTACAGTACATGCTTGGGAGTCGAGGCTCTACAAGGTTGAGCATTCAGATGTTGCTGCAGTAGGTTCCTAGAACCAGTTCCCGATGTCGCAGACCATCAACACCAGTCTGTTGACCCCCACCACACATGATCGAATGGAGGAGACTGCAGAGTACTTGCAGTGGTAAGATCAGGTTTTCCATCCTATTGTCTTGGGCGAGAATTTGTCGGACGGGAACAAGGTCCCTACGCGTGCCTACACCGACTATATAAGTCGTTTACTAAATTTTACTTAATGTTATTTGATTAAAATAATTTTTTTAAATAAATATTTATCATGTCTTTTTATTCTTCTATTTTTTAGTGGATGGACAATGTTTTTAATATTACATCGAACTGGCAGCGGGATTGCACAGGTGTTGATCCTTTGATGGCGGCGCATTACGCAGAAAGATTGGCTAAACTTAAGTTGGATTACGACAATGCGCAATAATGATGTAATGAATGTTTTTTTAATTGTAAAACATTAATTAGATTCATATGCATTATTTATTTTTGTATAACATTAATTTGAAATAAAATATTCCACAACAATGATGTGCGGCATAATCAATGTGAAAATGGCGAAATGAACGTCTTGCATGCTACAGCCCACACGAGTTGTGTATTTCTTGTTAAAGACCAACTCGACTCGTATGAAAATCCCACACGAGTCGAATGAAGCCACACGATCATGTGGGAATCTCCCACACGACTCGTGTGAAAATATAGAACCAATTTTTTGTTGTGCGTCATTTCCACACGAGTCTTGTAGGATACTCACACGACTCGTGTGAGGTCACACGACTCGTGTGGAAATTCCGTAACAATTGTTTCTTAGGGCATTTCCACATGTGTTGTGTGGGAATGTCACATGGCTCGTGTGATCTCACACGAGTCGTGTGGGCTCCCACACGAGTCGTGTGTCTCCACATGAGTCGTGTGGGTCTCCCACACGACTCGTGTGGTGTGCGTCATTTCTACACAAGTCGTGTGGGACTCTCACACGAGTCGTGTGAGAAGCATCATACCTCAATAGTAGAATATCATTCTTTTATTCAACCGAAGAATATCGTTCTTTTCAAGGTCTAGTTTGAGCATCATACCAACCGAAACAGTTCGGTTATTGAACCACATACTATGAATAGGCGGTAATGGACAACCAGGAGTCACATCGACATGAATGAAGTGTGCGTAGGAACCAAGATGACATATTACAATCTCACGTCGTGGTCCTGTAGTCGTTGATGGTGCAAAGAGCGGCAATATTGTGGAAGTGAATTGGTCGATCTGACCACCATCGGGACCAGGGCCTAACAAAATGACAATCGCATTAAATAGTGTTGCAACAGAGTAGAGGTCGCATGCAACTTCCATCCAGTGATTCCGGTCACAAGGGCCGCCGTCCCACCTTATTCGTCTGAGTGCGCGTCGATATCCCTAAAATAGATGTACTCGTACAAGTCACGGTGGATATGAACCTCATTCGCAATGTTCTCTTACGAGTTGCCATATCTTCTTGTCCCTACACGTAACTCGCGATGACCCGAAATCTGCAGTTTTCATCCCCCTTTACATTCAGATAGCTCACAATGTAGTCCAACATTATTTAGGGAATTCTTTGCCAGTATGTAAAGGCAAATATATATATATATATATATATATATATATATCGGTCTACTCTGGAATATCATAATAATTTCACGTCAAAATTTATATAATATAATTTATGAAAATACTTTAATTAATGTTCATCTATATAAAAAAAAAAAGTCACTTTCTGCCTCTTGTGACGGTTGAGAAGGCGAGCTTGTCGGTCCACGCAAAGAAGTGCTTGTACGGTCCACCGAACGACCTCGCAAATTTTCCATGTATTCCTAATGCAATGGTTTAGGCTTAGTTGAATTGGTTTTCTTGGGATGACCTTGCGTATTTTCTTTAACCTCAGGTTCTGCATAACCTTATTGGTCAGGGTAAAGCTGAACGTACATGAGGTGATTCATGTACCGTATCGTCGCAGGATCGCCCGTTTCAACCTCTTTGACAAGCATCCGAAAAAATTGAGCATTTGTCCACGCACTCTGGCTCGCCTGGCTCTGGTGATCCATCCCTACAGGTATACCATAAAAAATTCAAAGAATTAAACAACATAATGTACATTAATTACATGAATTGTAATTAAAAATGAAAAAAAAAAAGTAGAAAATTCTAAATGAAACATTAACCTTAAATTACATGGCTCTAACATCTTTAGTGTTCTACAGAACTGGTAGATCATTTTGATATCAATCGCAGTTCAAAATCATGTATTGTACGAAGCAGATAGGCACAAGGAATTCTATGAGTGTAAAGCAATACACAGCTGCAGCGCTCGTAAAATTCATAGCTCAAGGTTCGTATCCTCGTAAGCTCAGGGTTCAATAAATTCAGGCAGTAATGCGAGACCCTCAGTGTCAAGCACGCGAAAGGGTATCCCGTATACTGCACACTCTTCCTAAGTCTCGAAAACTCAAGCGTTGACCTGGTAATATATTACATAACATTAGATTATAACTAATGCAGTAATAACATAGTTAAAAATGAAAAATGTATTTAATTTCAGTCATTTGGGACATCAATCTTCTTATTAATCTTCTGCCACAATCTATCGAGCGTGCCGGTAGACGTGTTAAGCCACTGCTTCAAAACAGAGTGGGGCACTTCTCCTTGTAGACTAACCATGTCTGCTCCACATATTGTACAACGTGTTGAGCATTCCCGTATTTTGCATGCATTGTAGCTACGACAACATTGTATTCATTGAACGTACTGCCATCGACAATCGCCTTCCACCTACCGTGCGTGAACTTATGAGAGAAATTTTTATTTTTTTCCAAATAGTTTGTAGACTATATCTTCCACATCCTTGTTGATGTGCCACGTGCAGAGTAAGTGGGCAGATTCGAAAAAGTTCCTCCTAATATGAGTCATTAAGCCCAACTATATGTCAGTGACAACCGCATTAGGATGTACCTCAGAGCCTATCAGAAGTCTCAACTTCTGTAGAACCCAGTCATAACTGGGCTCTTTCTCGTCATTGATTAGTGCATACGCAATTAAGAAGTTGTTGTTGCATGGCGTCATCTCAATCATCTCGACCAACGGCATCATGTACCTGTTCAAATGAGACTAACAAGACAAAAAATATAATCACATAAAACTTAATCGAACACACTAATTAAGATTCATAGTAATAGCGTATTTATATAGTACCATTCATGTTGGTTTCGTACGTAGAATCCATGTCGGCATACCAGTAATATGTCCGGAATAGACGGACTGATGCAGGATAAGCCATGAATATATGTGACAACACATTTGTGTCCGGATCGACATTTGTATAAACTATATAGTTGCTACTCGTAGCCAAATGTAGAAGTTGGGTAGTAACGTCTCTACCCTCAAAACTTTCTCTCCGTAACTTTTCTCTAATGTTATATACATGTCGCCGATTAGCGTTGTCTCCCGGATTTTTTTCCTGGACCGCGGCCAAAATTTGTGTCGGTTTCGCCTGAGAAGCAGTCATATCACGAATAATCTTTTCAGATGAATGGCTGAGGAAGCTCACCTTTCGATGGCCCTCAGGATACACAACAAATGAATGATTATGCAAGCCTTTCTTTTTATCTTTATTTGGATGGAGCATCCAGTATATCGATCCTGCCAGCTGTTTTATTTTTATCTCAAAATCACAGTTGCACGCTTTCGTTTTTGTACGTCTAGAAGCAGCTTTATCTAAATCTCTGAGTTTGCCGCTGTAACGTTCGCCTCGTTTACACTTCAAAACCTTCTCCCATCTTTTTTTTTTTGTGTGTGTTTCAAAATAATCAATTCGAAACCATGCAGAAGTGCCGTATTTTTTGCATACTCAATAGCCTCCGCATCACTATAAAATAATGCAGTTGTATCGAAACCAACATTGTAATCAATACCATCTCCTCCAAAATCTTCAAGTGACACATGCAATATAGTACACAATTTATAGTATTAAAACATGTTAAATTATAATCTATAACCTAATAATTTCTAAATTCTAACATTATAATATCTTTTTTCTAATTTAGAAATTACATTAATTCTAATCTATAAGATAATAAATTCTAATATGTAACATAATAATTTCTAACTACAAACATGATAATATCTAACATCCAATTTATATCATAATCAAGTCGAATGTATAACATAATAATTTCTAACTCCTAACACAATAATATCTTGTTAGAGGTATGCTGTAAAAGCTATGTTTTGCAGATTCTATCAATTCCATTTTGATCTGGCCATCATGTTTCGGTCAAAGTACATATGTTTTCAGTTTATTTATTTATGCAATACATACTCCATGTCTTATATTGAGGTAGTGTGGTCCGAAGTGTTTCGAACATAAAGATCACCTATCGTTTCCTTATAAGACTAAATCATTCGTTTACAGTCTAGACTGGCAGTGAGACTCCACTTGGAAAAAGACTGTAGTGTATTCTTGATTCAGTTTGTCTTTGACTGGAGAATTACACTAGCACTTATGTTAAGTGTTGAACAGGACCGCGGAAGGCAAAGGTTATGAGACTCACTGACCGTTGTTGTAACCTCATCCTTCAGTGATTGATGCGTTCTTAAGCTGTAAGATAATATAAAATAGGCATATATTTTTATTTCTTATTTATTAGATTTACCAAGTGATTCCTATTTTATTAGGATGACATACGAGGTATTTTGGTAAGTAAGAATAATTATATGATGTGCTAATATAAATTATTTACGGTCACTATGTTCCAGTGCGCTGGATTGATGACGTCCCCGAAATGAGCTCAGGAATGTACGTTTGTTTAAACCCTGCAGGTAGACGATTGTCTGACATAATTGTTAAGGATCTGAGTGGTACTAAATTAAAAAATGAATAAGAAGTTGATTAATTATTTTGTCAGTAATTTAATTAATCACGGACGTTATATCTTAAACATAGAGAGGTAAATCGATCAATCGTATTAATATTATTTAATCATGGAGGCTCAATTTTATTAGTAAAATAGTGGCCAAATGGGAGAGAATTAATATTATTTAATCATGGAGGCTCAATTTTATTAGTAAAATAGTGGCTAAATGGGAGAGCAATAATATTACTCTAGTGGGATGTTTTATTATTTAATTCCATTAAATAGGAATTAATTTTATTACATATTAATCAATTAATTAGGAGAATAAAATTCCTACTAGAATCTTCTCTTGGGATTAGGAGACTTGTTTGTCTTCTAGAACATAGAGTTAGTAGGAAATATATTTCCTACATCATATTATTAATTGAAGTGAAATTAGGTTTCATAAATTAGGAATTAATTTAATTCCATAATTATTAATTTACTTAGGAAATGTATTCCTACAAGGATCCTCTCTAGTGTTAGGAGACTAAGGAGTCTTCTAGAAGAGATGGATTAGTAGGAGATCTCCTTCCTAAATTGAGTTAGTATTGGATTAGAATTAGGATTCCTAGGACTAATGGAATAACCCCATATTTAGCACCTTTTTAAGGTCCCTAATGGAGTCTATAAATACACCATGTCCCAACCTCTCCTATAGAGATGTGTTGGCCGATTTTGTCCTCTACATACGCGCGAGAAATATCTTTGTTCGAGAGTTAGGGAGATTCGATTAAACGCTCCACCAAGTTTGATCGAAGTAGGTGTTTAGGTAATTCATTAGAAGGCTTTTTGGTACAATATATTGAGCCTTTATATTACATATATTTTCTGGTCATCATCATCATCAGATTGCCGCCCATCGTCGCTGTGAGCCACCGCCGGAAATCGCCAATCGCCGCCAGCCGTCGCCCGAGCCCAGTGGATCGCAATCGCCCGCTACCGCAAGCAGTCGCGTATCGCCCAGGCCCTGCCAGCGACGCCCAGCAACCGTCCGTGAGCTCTCAGCACCGCCTGCCTGCTCGCCGATCACTCCAGCTGCCAGTCGTCCTGCCTGCGAGATCCCAGCGCCCGTCCGCAACGCGCCTGCTATTCCTCGCACGCCTAGGAGAACCACAGCACACGCCCGCGTGATCCCAGATGCCAGCGCCTAGTCCGCGAAGGCCTAGGAGTCCCAGCGCACGTCCGCGACACGCACGCCAATGCCCGTCCGCATAGCCCAGCAGCCCGCGCGTCAGCCCGCGCCCGACGCGTATTCCTAGCAACCCGCGTGCCCCACTAGTGTCCGATGCACACCAGCTGCCGCCAGCGACCGACGCTCACGATCTGCCCACTACACCCGATGACCGAGACCAAGCCACCGTGTGATCAAAGCCTCATTTGACGTGTTAAAATAGAGAAAATGCAGAGGATTTCCCAACTTAAAAGTTGGGAAATGAGGGTTGTTCTCTCAAAATACAAAGCACAATGTTTATTTATAGCTACACACAAACACACACTAAAAACACACATATTTAATGAAATTTTGAGGTTCGTGGGTCTAGAAACGGAGTTCGCAGCGAGTTTGGGCATGGAATAGTGCTGAAATGGGTGTTTCGCGGGTCGCGAAAGTTGGTTCGCTGGCGAGTGCATGAGAGAGTGTTTCTGGTGCGAGGTTTCGCGGCTCGCGAATGGAAGCTCGCTAGCGAGTGCTAGGAGTGGAGATGCTGGTGCACGGTTTCGCGGCACGCGAATAGAAGCTCTCAAGCGAGTGCTGCTGCTGGGGTGATGTGCGCGCGCTCGTCTTCGCAGCTCGCCAATGTGCGTTCGCTGGCGAGTGGCACTGTGTTGCTGATGCTCCTCTCGTCCGTCGCGGATGGAGGCTCGCTGGCGAGTTCGCGTGTTGGCTGGGCTTGTTTCTTGTGGTCTCGCTGGTCGTGAAGGAAACTTGGCAGCGAGTGGGTTGGTCCTTTGATGCCATGGGCATGACCCTTGACTACGTCTCTCGGATGGTGGTTCGGATGGCTCGAATGGTTCGACCCATGGCTCAAAAATGGCACGAACGGCACGACTTACAAGCATTGCAATTCGGACCTGGACAAAACACCAAAAGAGACGCAAAAATACGAAAAAAATACAAGAACACATAACAAAAACAAAAACACATAAAATACAATAAAATGGACCGGTTGACACTCAAATGAACCTAAAAATGACTCGACTCCAGCACATAAAACACAATAAAATACCACAAAAACATAACAAACAGACACTTCAACTTACAATTGTTTCGATTGAATTTGATTTACTCGTGCTTGATCTTGGGGATTCTTTTTGATTAGTTGGTTAACTACCCCATACTCTTTTTTAATCGACTCTTAGAACTGAAAGGGGAGAAGTCGGTCGAAATAGGCTCGCATAAGCTAGGATTGTTCGTCATTGTATTGCCTAGGAGTTAAATGACTTGCTAAATTTGCTGTTCTAGTTTGTTCTCTTGTTACGAAGAGTTATTGAGAATGAGCACTTGAACGTGCAGGTTATTCAAATCACTTAACTGAACAATCGCTTGCCCATTAATCGCAATTCGAACCAAAACAGATATTCCCGACTCCCTAGCTTCTTAATTCCTGATTGCTCTGCGTTGTTGATTGTTGTTTTTACTGCTTTATTAGAATTCTCGTGCTAGTTGATAATTAAAACCAAATCCAATCATCTGAATTAGAATGTTTAGGTAATTTATTCCTTTTTGTGTTTGAATAAACGTACCAAGTAATCCGGCTAACCTTCCTCGAGAGATACGACCCGGTGTTCGAATCTTTTGATTAGAATTGTTGAAGGGTGACACTTCAATCTCCAACTGATTTTCGATTGAATTTGATTCATTCTCGTAGGATGTTGGTTTTTCCAAAAGCTTAGTCGATTAAACACCATCTAGGATAATTTAATCAACTCTTAGAAACGAAAGGGGAGAAGTGGTCGATCTAACCTCGTATGAAATAGGCTTGTTGGTAACTATATTGTCTACGTGTTGCTTGATTTCTGTGATTTGTCGTTTATGTTTATTCTCATGTTATGAAGAGTTGCTGAGGATTAATCTCTAAACGTGTAGGTTATTCGAATCATTTAGTCGAACGATCACTTGCTCGTTAATTGCAATTCGAACCAAACAAATATTCCCTGACTCCTAGCTTCTTTGTCATTGCTTGTTCACCGTCTTTGCTTGAAATTTCAATTAGTTTCGTTATTCTTTCGTAGTTCATAATTAAAACCAACTATCTTGATTAGAGTGTTTAGGTTTATTTTCTCTTTTGTGTTAGAATAATCGCACAAGTATATCCCGCTAACCTTCCTTGAGATCGACCAGAGGAACGAATCTTTCGATTCAGTACTCGGTAAAAACATAATTTGCTACAATCGACCTAATAAACACCAAAAGAGATGAGAAAATACGTCAAAACACAAAAATACAAGACAAGAACAAAAATACACAAAACACGATAAAATAGATCGGTCGGCTCTAAAATGAACCTAAAAAGGCACGACTACGGCACACAAAACACACGAAAAATACCATAAAGCACAACAAACATCTGTTCACAATATACTCCTTAGGCTTGAACGACCTCCTGACATTCCTTCAATTCACACCATCCGTTGTTTGGTAACGCGACCTTGACGTGAGCTGGTCACCCGTAACCTCACGATCTTCTCCCCTACTAGATATTCGATTGTCGTGTGGTATGTCGATACCACTGCCTGAAAGCATTTATGCTCGTCTTCCCCAAAATAATATTGTATGACGACGATGCTCCAACCACCATGAATCGCACCCTCTTGACCTTCCTGGTCGAACCCGTCCTCAGTGCTACTAGCAAAGAGACCTCGCCCATGGAAACGACCTCGCTGCCATTGAAACCATGCAAAGACGTCACCATCTCCTTCAGCTCCAAGTTCAAATTTAGTTATCTAAAACAATCATAAAACATTGTGTCAGCTGAACTCCCTGTGTCAATAAAAATCCTGATCACATCGTAACCAGCCACCTCCATTCTAATCACTGAAGCATCATTGTGTGCTAAGTGAATCCCCTCTGCGTCTTCAGCTCGAAATCTAATTAATGAAATTCAAGATGTGATTTTGACCTCCTCTTTCTTCCTTTTTACCGCTTGAGTGTGCTCCCTTCTAGCATTGTTTGAATTACCATCGGTTGGTCCCGCTATAATCATATAAATGATCCCTTCATGGCTGGGGCTGCATTCTCCTCGTCTTCTTCTCGACCACCTTGACCCTTCTTATTTCCTCCGCCCTTTGGCCGCTCTATCATCTCTCTCATGTCTGTCATCATTCTCGTCCTTGTCACTTTTCTCCCCAGAATTTTCTGGACACCTTCTTTTCTACTTCTTCGTAACCCTGCCATGATATACAAATTCTTTGGAGTGTCCTGCCTAAATCAAACGCTTGACTTCATCCTTCAGTTGCCTATAATTCTCTGTGATGTGGCAATAGTCTTTGTGAAACATGCAGTATCGACTTAATTTTGGATGGGTTGGCCCTTTCCTTCTCAAGCTCATTATCAAACTGCCCGCTTTAACCTCATCTGAGGCCAATGGAATTTTCATGCACGCTTGGTTGTACCTCACTACGTACATCTGCAAAGATTCGCCCTCCTCTTGCCTCATGACCATCAGCATTAAGTAAGTTTTCTCTTTGGCAATAGAACTAGCATATTGATTTAAGAAAATGCTCGAAAAGTCCTCAAATCCTTTACTAGGAGTTGGTGAAACCCATCCAGGGCCCTTCCCCTCAAGGTCGAAAGAAACTCTCTACAACTCACGGGGTCAGAATACCCGTGTAACACAACCATATTTTCAAAAGATCTCACATGCCTCGATGGGTCAGCCGACCCGTCGTACATCAAATTACCTTCTGGAAGTTATTCGACAACGATGCCTCAAAATTTCTTTCAATAAAGGGTATCCTTGAGCTCGAATAGTGGGCTTTCCATCGACCTTTGCCTGCAATTGACGCAGTTGTTCCGCCATTCTTTCCAAGGCTTGATCCCGTTGGACTCTTTCTCCCCTGTAACTCGACCATCTTCCTCCGTTTTTTGCTGGTGTGCTCCTACCACCGTGATCGACATAGTATTGGACTGAGAAGTGTGATGAGTGGCATGTTGTACTGCTTCTGCCACCACAGCATTGACAATCATACGATTCAGCTCTTCCCTCGATAACGTGACCAGGTGTTGATCAGCTCTCTCCGCCCTGCTCGCGGTGATCCAATCGCTGGAACCACCCCTCCTCCTGGTTGCGCATTGGCCCGTTCTACTACCTCTTGGTTGCCCATTGGCCCGTTCTACTACCTCCGGGGTTGGGATGACACCCCTTCGATCGCTCGAGTCTTCTGAGCCTGGCTCGAGCCTGGGACAGCTACATGGACCACCGATGAACTCCCTAAACCTATAGGTCGAGGCATCAAGGTCACCGGGGCCTGAGAAAGTCCATAGAAGCTTGGTGGAGGGACAATTCTACACGCGGTCATCCACTCATCATCAGAAGTTGGTTTCAAGTTCTTCCTTTGGATCTCGTCCGTCATGGCTATGGAGAACACATATTTTTGAATGAAAAGTCCCACATACGATGCAAAATCGTACGCAAAAGAACCTGGACCAGCTGGAATCGACTTCCCCTTGAGCTTCCTCTCTAGTAGATCTTCTGTGAACCTGTAAGAACTCTCACACCGGAGAAGGTTTTTGGTGAAGAGCCTCAGATGCTTAAATGGGTATATGAAAAGATGAAGTGAAAAAATAATATATGGACTATATGTAAATGTGATGGCTGAAATCACACGTCCCACCCCTAATTTTATGAGTGTGTTACCTACTTCTAGAAGCCTGTCCGGATTGAGTGAGCTAGTTGCCTGTTTATTGTGTTTTTGTCGTTATTTTGTGTGTTTTGTGTGCTTTATTTTATAGTTTTTAGGCTCGTTTTAGTGTCGACCGGTCCATTTTATCGTTTTTTGTGTATTTTTGTTATTTTATAGTGTTTTCGTATTTCTGCGCGTCTTCTCTTTTATTTTGGTGTTGAATAGGTCCAACTTGTCGAGAACGAGGAGACGAGCCGTCCGAGCCGACCGAGTTGTCCAACCTGGAAAATCTGACCAAGCCACACTGGGAGGAAGAGAATTCAATGAGGAGAATTTTGGTCCAAGTTTCATGCGAATTGGAGTTGTGTGCGAAAATTTAGAGCCATTCGAGCATCCCACACACTTGCTTGCGCCCGGAGCATGCCCGCAGCACGCCCGCACCACACCCGCACGCCGCAGCACGCCCGCGAGCTCATTTAAACTCCTGCGACCTCGAGAGTGCCCTCCAATCATTCCCGCGAGCTCGTGGAAATTTCCGCGACCTCGAGAGTGTTGTTTTCTTCAAGCCCGCGCCCATGCTAGCGCACGCCCGCGCCCATGCCAGCGCACGCTCGCGCCCGTGCCAGCGCACGTCCAGCACCCCCGCGCACGCGAAATGCCCAGAGACCTCGCGAGTCCACTTCCATGCGCGCCCAGTGCCATGCCCACGCGCGAGCTTGCGAATTTTGTGGCGACCTCGAGAGTGTTTGACTAAATGTGCATGTTTTTGGTGTGTGTTTGTGGTGTAGCTATAAATAGACATTGTTCTTTGTATTTTTTGGAGACAACCCTCATTTTTCAACTTTTAAGTTGGGAAAATCCTCTCTATTTTTTTTTTCCTTTTCTATATTTTGGTTTTGAGCTTATGAATCAAGTTTTCCGGCGAATTTCCGGCGACATTGTTTTGAGTAAAGTTTCGAGCTTTTGACTCTGTTTCTTCTTCCAAGTGCGTGTAAGAGTGGATACTTAGTCTTAAGCATCATTACTTCTTATATCTTTGTTTGCTTTCGTGAAAATTGATATTGTGCTTGTGTTGGTTGGAGGAAAAGATTGAATCTTTGGATCGAGAATGCTTGACTAAGTGTGATTAGGAGTTAAATGCTTGCTCGTTTTGTGCTAGAGCTTGGTTTAGCTTCCTAGGGTTTTAGCTAGCATGGAAATGTTCGGTTATTTGCGTGTGATTGATCATGGAGACTCCGACAAACCAAAATCTCTCTTTCCCCCTTGATTTCTCTCATCTTCTTGCGTGCTTAGGTAATTGCTTTCAATGCCCTCAATTTCGTAGATTAGTTTAGCTTAAATCAATCCCTTTCAAGCGAGTATAATGTGTAGGACCTTCTTTTCGTTTGTGTGACTTTGACGACTAGGTAGTGAAAAAAGCTCCGAAGAGCCTTCCTTTGAGAACGACCCGAGCCGGGTAGCTCGGTTACCATATGCCCAAAAATACTACAAACAAAATGGCGCTGTTGCCGGGGAAGGCGAGTAGGACGTCAAGTTTACTATCTAGTTGTCATTTGTTTCCGTTTTTTTCTTCCTTTTTGTGTTCTTTGCTTGTTTTGCGTGTTTCTCTTAACTTCTTTTGTTTTGCCTTTCGTGCCCGTAAATATTATGTGGTTTTAGTTTCGCTTTTTTTATTCCCTCTCTTGCCTCGTGTGCCTTGGGTTGTTTTTCTTGTTCTTGTGCGAGGTATTACGCTTGAGGAGCCCGGATGGATCCCTATTCTCACTACTATGTCGGGAGCTCATTTCGTTGATACCCCGACAATTCTCAAGGGGAGATGAACTCATTTGGCCCGAGCCACCCTTATTCCACACCCCAATGTGATTATTATGATCACTATCCGGCTTATGACGAGACGCCTCTCTACTATCTTCCACCTCCCGGTTCTTATGATGTTATGCCTCCACCCGAGCCGACTCGGGCCCCTCCAACTGAATTAGAAAATAACATGGCAAAGTTGGAGGAGGACACTCAACCCCTTCGTGCTTCATTAGCCTCCCTATCTGAAAAAGAAGAAGCCGAGTCCTTCACCTTTCCCTCTCCGGTATTTGAGCACCCATCGGTTGGCCAACGTCGTTCATCTAGTCTTGGAGCTTCATTTCATTCCGAGGTTGGGCCGATCGATCGTCACCAAAAAGTTTTGACGAGTAATCAAGACGCACTCGCGAGCCTTGCGTCGATCATCGAGGAGTTTCATAGTTGGAGGTGCATTTCGATTCCATCCGTTCGCTGTGCTATACTTGAGAAGCTCGACTCCACCGTGGTGTCTTTTCTCGACTTGGATTCATCTTCTATTCCGCTCGGTAGATATTCTACTCTATCGGCGAAGCTTATTCGAGAGAGCACTCGATTAGAGAACGAATTTCGAGTTATGGTGGATCGTTTTGCTTCCTTGAAAGAGAAGGGCCTCACTCCCGTGTATGATGGAACTCAACCTTTAGACACGAGTGAGGACATCGATGAGCTTATTGTCAAAGAACTTCCTCCTTGTGATGACGTGGACTTGCACTCTACACTAGGTACGTTAAAATCTTCTTCCATTGATAGTGCTTCGGGTTTTTATTCGATTGTTGAGGAGAGTATGGATTCAGAAGTTGATGTTGAGGATGGATTGGGAGATAATTCAATTGAGGATTTGAGTGAGCCAAGGGGTAATGAAGGTGTTGGTGATGATGAGGAGGAGAATGATGATGGTAGTGAGGAGAAATCCGAGCATTTAGATGATGTTGTTGAGCCGGATGTGCCGTGTGTGGATGAGATGCCTTGGGATGTTGAGAGTAAGGTGGTTCCCATGTCCTTTGGGGCGTCATTTTGTGTTATCGAGGATTGTGACAAAGAGGAGGAGTTCACACCCGTGCTCCCGATGATTGAGGTTGTTAACTACACGTCCGAGATAACACTTGTGATTCCCGGGATGATTTCGACATGCTCTACGGATATAGTCATATTTTCGGAGGTCGACTATGGGGCAGTGATGCGTAAAGATATATCTCTCCTCTTGTTGGTTGTCGAAATCCGTGCTCGGTTTCACAAGAACGTGGCCACGAGAGTTTTCTACTGTGCCCGCCTTTGTTCCGTACAACCGTCGGGACTTCTCTTGGAAAATACAAAGGCGTGGCATGATCAACACTTTTTCCTAGATCCCGGTTGATTTTCGTTGGGACGTCGAGCTCAAGACGTAAAATGAGCGCTTCGTTGGAGGCAACCCACGATTATTGCTTTTTCTCGTTTTTCTATTTTTATCGAGAATAAATAGCCCCGCAAACCACACGAAGCACGTTATTTTTGGAGAAGGAAACGAGGTTCGGGGCCGAAATTTTATTGAAATAGGGTTGAAATTTGAACTATGTATGGAAATTATTGAGAAGTGCTCGTGCCGACCCGCTCGACAGTACCGACCTATTAGTGTCGGGCCAAAATTTTTATCGAGAAGGTTTCAGGAGGTGTGGATGAAATTTGAGTTAAATCGGGTCGAAAATAGGTCGAAAATGCTAAAAATATGTCTAAGTGTGGGAAAAATGGCCTCAGGCCCGCACTGGCCCGAGGCAGCCCGCACAGGCCCAGCAGCTCCCAGGCGCTTGCTCCCTCGCGG
>CACSLK010027752.1:21413598-21424045 GCA_902706635.1 Striga hermonthica | reverse complement strand
CCACGCGTGCTCGCAGCCCACACTCGCGACCTCGCGCGCAGCTCCGCGAGCTCGCACGCGCGCCCGATGCCCCAGCTTCAGCACGCCAAATTCTGCGTATCAGAAACCCGCGCGTGCTCGCGGCATGCTCTCGCGCACTCGCGCATACTCTCGTGATACGAAAGTGGTCATCAACCCAGGCGAGTCAGAGGATGAAGGTGGCGACGATCTCAACATATGGTTGGACAACATCCTAGAGGAGCCATCAAGTCCAATATACCGGCCATCATGTGTAAGAGATTGGCCAAAAGAATGTGGTCCGAAGTTAAAGATGAAGGCTAGGAAACGCAAGGCAAAGGCTAAAGAAGGGCAGTGTTGGTGCAACCCTTGTGCGAGAAAGAGACGTGTGTGGAAGATGGAAGCTCGACGGCGAGGTAAGCAAAGAATGGAAGATGTTTGGATATGGCGAGCTGGAGATTGTATTGGGTTGGAAGGTTGGGACCCATGGCCATCAGGCAAGCCAACGGAGTCGAGCAAAAAAGGAGCCGAGGAAGATCGGCTATCGGGTATATGGCATGCATCGGGCCATGATGCGCGCGATAAGGTGGTGCACACGGCGTTGGGTGCACGGGAGCATACGGTGGGCGAACAGGCTGCGGAGGTTGACTAGGACGCGTTGGTGTTTGGCGGCAAAGTGACGGAGAACACAGAAGGTGCGACTAGCGCACACGCGGGCAAAGAAGTCGGCAGCAGCACGGGGCGCGATGACGAGGGCGAGACGTCGGGCGTGTGCGGCAATCGTGCGGGTGGCGAGGACGCGCGGGTCATGGCCAGAGATAGCGAGGCTCGTGCATTGGCGCGTGAGTATGGGGAAGACGCGCGAAGCCTAAGCCGCGCGGGCTTAGGAATGACGGGCGCGGGCGCTCACGCGCAGGGGATAAGCGACAAGCGCGAGGCGCGCGCAATGGCCCGCAAGTGCGGGGCAATCGCGGGCGACCCAATCCTAGCAGGCGTAGGAGTGTTGGGCGCAGGTATGCACGCGCAAGCAGGACACGGCAGGTATGAAGACTGCGCGCAAGACGCCAAGTCCACCGAGGACTAGGACTCGCGAACGCGCGCGCAAAGTGAGGCGGCGTACGATGAGGCGGCCGAGAGTTGGGAAAGTGCGAATGACTTGTGCTTCTAGATTTTCTTGAAGTGCAAGACAAGTAATTAGGAGATCTAGTAGATTTAGGATTTTATGGTAGTAGGATATTTACTTACCTTAGGATTTAATATTTTATTGTTTTATTAGTTTCCTAGGTAGATTAGAACTAGAGGTAATTAGCACCTATAAATACCCCATGTACTCTTCATTATTTTCATAGTTGAATTGAGTATTGAATTGGTGAGCAAATTGAGAGGGGAACTTTATGTTCTAATATGTGTTAAACAAGGCCGTTAGTGCGTGTTTACATACAGTGTCGGAGAGAGGGCCATTAGAGCGTCTCGAAGTCACAGTATCTAGGAGAAGGCCCTGAGTGCGTCTGTTAGATACACCTATCGTGAGTAATCCAAGGCCTTGACTGCGCGATTATTCACAACCCGTATAGACAGAAATCCGATCCATCATCGCGACCCCGCGCGCCGTGCCCATGCGCACCCGTCCGCGCGCGCCGCGCGTCCATGCACGCCCGCACCATGCACCAGCCACCATGCCCGCATGCACCACACCCGAACGACCCATGCACCGCACCCAAGCCCTTGCGCACCACCATGAGCCATCACCGAGCCACCGGGCGAACCTCCGAGCCCTGGCGCACCCGGCGACCGCCGGCGATATTTTCTGGCCGCCGGCGACATTTTCCGACGACCGACGACTTTTCCAGCCGAATTTTTCGGCGAACCTCCTAGGCCAGTTTTCCGGTCGCCGTCGATATTTTCTGGCCAGAAACGACATTTTCGACCTCCCGAGACCGTTTAGAGCTGTTAGAGCCGTCGAAAACCTTATTTTGCAGCGATTCTACCTCCTTCACCTGTTTTTCTTGGATTTTTCACTCTCTTGGAGCTTTATCGAGGTTCATTGCCCGATTTTTCTTACTCTTGGTGCCGAGATCATCATTTTACGAGGTATTCCACTTAGACCAACTCGACTCATTTGTATTTGAATTGGGCCTAATTTTATTGAGTTGTGGGTGATATATGCTAAGTGTGGGGAAGGTGTATCGGGGGTTTCGTGAGCTTATGTTGAAATTTAGAGGGTTTTGGCTATTGTTTTTCGGTGTAAGGCTCGTTCAGAGTTATTGTTGATTATTATGAGGCATGCGGTGCATTTTGATTTGATTTTCACTATATCATTGGTGTTCGGTTGTGCTTGAGGTTATGCTTGGCGAGTATTATCGGGGGTGCATGGCCCGAATTTGATTTTTCATGCATTTGTGTGTCTTCGTCGAGTTTGTGGATTCCCGGTTATTATCCCTCTTAGACGCATACATGTGGCCTTTAATCAAAGCCGACGGACGGGATTTTTTTATGCTCTCAAATGTAATAGTGCTCGGTTGGCTCATGGTCGATACGCTTTGATTTTCCAATCATTCAGATGGCTTCATTTTCACCTTTATGGCTTCGGATGATTTGCTATATTCCTATTGGACGAACACCATTAGACAAATGGTGGTGCGCCACCGTGTAGAGTACGCGCTTTTGTTTCCCTTCGTTATTTTCTTTTTCTCTTTATTTTTATGTGCTATGTGTTTCTTTTCGTTTTCTCGTTTGTATATATTTTGTTTTATTTTGTCGATTGCATGAGCTTGTGTGTCAACGTGCTCTTTCCTATGCTTTTCTGGGTCAAGCAATGAGGACATCGCTTTGTTTTAAGTGTGGGGGAGGGATTTTCGTGATTATGCATGCTTAGGCGTCATTTCTCTTATTTTCGGTGCTTATTTTTCGTTTTTGTTGAGTCGTGGACCGGTTTTGTTTGTTTTTATTGTGTTTTGTGTCGATTTCCCCATATGAGACTTGATGTGAGTCCGATAGTGCAAATGACTAAGTGGCTAGTTTGGATTATCGAACGTTTTCATTATTAACTCTCATGCCTTATGTGCTCAATGATTTTGACAGTTTTCATAAAATGAGATGATTATTTGTTGGCATTGGAACTCGCATGTGGATTCACGGAACTTTCTTGTCCTTTGTTCGTTCTTGATTGATGATCTTGGGCATGCTTGCCTTGTGCTTGATTATGTGTAAACATGTTATGCTATACACTTGAGTTATATATTTATTTGATTGTTATGACTATGATATTGTATGTGATGTACTCGTGTGCGCCATCCCCTAAAAAAAGAAAAAAATAAAGAAAGAAATAAAATGTGAGTTCGCGAGGAAGTACGGATTAGGCTCCTCTTATTCCGAGACACTTCATGGATTGGGATAATGAGCCCGGGAAACCGGTTTAGGAAACTCGAGGAAACCCCTCGAGGTTAAACCTAGATCATCTCGTCCGGAAACTTCGTTTGGAAAGAGAAGCTCACGGAAATGAGTTCGTGAGAGTCGAAAGGATTAGGCTCCTCTTGGCTCGGTTAGTCTTCTAGATAAACCGAGTTAAGGAGTACGGGAAACTGGCCTAGGAAACTCGGGGATAACCCCCGAGGATAAACCTAGGTAATAATTGTCCTAACGGCTCTCATTTGAAAAAAGTAATTCATATAAAAAAAATTAATTAAAAAATTGAAAATAAAAAAAAATGGGGAATTGGCTCATGGTCTCGTTTTTATCATCTTGTATATTGAGTTGACCATTTTTTGTTTTTTGCACGTGTTTGTTGTAAAAAAGAAGCTTGACTTGAGTGTGATATAGGATATTATCTGTATAAGGACGAACCGATTTGGTGAGCCGGTCGAGAAGAGCAGACCGGGAGCAAACCAAGCCGAGAGGCGGGAATCCAAGGGATCGAGCAGCCCCAAGGCTCAACCACGTAAGCGGTCGAACAACCTAAAGCTCGATTGCACTGGCGTTCGAGTAGCCTGGTGCTCGATCAGACTGCTCGAGCTACCCATCAATCGATCAAATAAGTGATCGAGCAAGCTGAGTGATCGAGCAAGCTGATCAACATAAGCCCAGACGCGTGTATAAGCAAACGCGCGTGAGGGTCTCTGACCGGGCTTCAGGAGAATATTTACCCCATGTGCCGGGTGGACACGTGTCGACAATGTATTGGGTGATAGCGATAACCACCTCTGACAACGCCCAAACGTCCCGCGGCACCTCTAACATGTGCGCGGTGTGTCAGAGTACGGACGGGCAGCTTGGGCAGCACACGTATCCTTATCCGGGCAGCTATTAGGGCAGGTATCTCACCCCTATAAAAAGGGGATGAGCCTTTCTTCCTTAACACGTTCTATTCATTCTCTAAATTCCAGTATACTCATACACATACTGACTTAAGCATCGGAGGCTCTTCACCGGATCCAAACCCCGGTGTGAGAGTTATTTGCAGGTTCTCGACGTTCTACCGGCAAGGACAATAATCGACCTACTCCAAACCGGACCCGGACGCTTACACCTACATTATTGGCGCCGTCTGTGGGGATTTTTTGTTCAAAAGGTTGTGTTTGAAGCTCAGCTATGGCGGACGGAATCCCTAGAAATTTGCAGTCGACGTTCGACGAAGCTTGGACGACGACCAGGCCATTAGGGCACGGCCCTCCTCCGGGTTTTTCTGGCCCATCTCAGACGCCTGTCACTCCCGCACCTAATTTCCAAGGTGTAGGGGCGACGACGGTGGTTCCCGGCGGAGGTGCCAGCTCCAGTCAGGCCCAGGAGGCTCGCTTAGCAGCGGCAGCGGCGATGCCACCACCACCACCACCAGATCCAACACAACGGCAAGGAGGAGTGCAGGCACAAGGAGGAGTGCAGGCACAAGGAGGAGTGCCACCGCAGGTAGCCGTACAAACCCCGGGCCAGCAAGTGGTTACGATGACCCGGGAGGAGATGCAGAGGATAGCCGCGGCCGCGGCGGCGCAGGCGGTGCAACAGGTTACAAGTCACACATCGCACGCCACCACTGCGTCGAAAACGCCAACGGGGAACCAGGAGGAGGATGTGTCTAGTTATGGGGAAGGAGGAGCTGGGAGAGATCGAGTCACGGAGAGGATGGCGGAGCAGTTGCGCCAGTTGCAAGATAAGGTGGAGGGAAGGCCAGAGAGGAGAGCTCGAGGACATCCCTTTTCAAGGGAGATCCTTGCTGCTCCTTTGCCGAACAATTTCAAGGAGACCAACTTGGTGTATGACGGGTCATCGACCCGTCGAGGCATGTGAGGACCTTTGAGAATATGGCGGTGTTGCATGGATACTCTGATTCTGTTTGTTGCAGGGCGTTCTTGTCGACCTTACGCGGAGGAGCGCTTGACTGGTTTCATCAATTACCTTCGGGATCGATTGCAGATTTTGAGGACCTTGCCAGCAAGCTCACTAATCAATATTCGAGCGCAGTGGCACAAGAGAAGACTTACTTGACCCTTATGGCGATGAAACAGGGGGAGAAGGAAGCTGAGAAAGTATGTTGCTCGATACAATAAAACATGTTTGGAGGTGCACTCCGCTTCAGATGAGGTAAAAGCAGGAGGATTGATTAGGAGTCTTCGAGCAGGGCCTTGCCGAACTTCTTTGGCAAAGACCCCGGCTCGATCATACGAGGATGTTCTGAAGCGGTGCAGGAAGTACATTAATCTGGAGGAGATGGAGATGGAGTTTGCAAAACTTGAGGGGATGTCCCAACCAGAACCAAAGAAGGAGCAAAGCCGCCCGAGGGGGAGATCACCAAAGAGAAGCTCGCCCAAGAGGAGCGAACAAAGGAGAGCGTCTCCTCGGAGGAGGAGTGGAGATACGAAAAGGGAAAAGAGGGATGAATGGCAGAGGAGGCCTATGGTGTTCGAGAGGCAGAGGTACCACAACTTTACTCCTTTGAGGAAAGATATGACGGAAGTGCTCGAGGCTATGGAGCAAAAGATGTCGACTGAGGACGTGACTTGGCCAAAGACAAGGTTCACCGGCCCGCATCGGCCCCGGTCGGATTTGTATTGTCGATTTCACAAGGATTACAGCCATACCACGGAGAACTGCAGGCATTTGAAAGATGAGATCGATAGGTTGATTCGGGCAGGATATCTGAAGGAGTTTGTCTATCACGACCGGGTGAGAGGAAAGGGCAGGAGGAGATGTAGAGAGGATTCCGAGGAGAGGAGCGATAGAGATGAAGAAGGGGATGGAGGGGATGGTCGAGGAAAAAGGGCGAGAAAGGAGGGAGATAGAGACGGACAAGGAAGAGGGGCCCCGCTGAAAAGAGGAACGATTTACATGATTTCTGGGGGGCCGACAGATGGTGACTCGAACAGATCGAGGAAGGAGCATGCGCGAGCAGTGAAGAGAAAGAGAGAGGAGGTGGGGATTACAACGCGCATGCCAATAATAAGTTTCAAGGCGGAGGATGCTGAGGGGGTAGTCTTACCACACAATGACGCTCTGGTGATAACCGCGGAGGTGGCGGGCTTTGATGTAAAGAGGGTGTTCATTGATACTGGAAGTTCGGTGGATGTAATGTTCTATGATTGTTTCGTGCAGATTAACAATGAGCTGAATACGGAGCTGAAGCCGGTAGCCACGGCGCTTTATGGATTTAATGGAGGAGAAGTTATGCCGATGGGGGAGGTCAGTTTGCCCGTGGCGCTAGGATCAGGGGAGCTGAGGAAAGTGCGCATGGTGAGGTTCGTCGTTGTAGGGGCTGAGTCGTCCTATAACATCATCATGGGACGGACGAGCTTGAATGCATTCCAGGCGGTCGTATCCACGTACCACATGACGATCAAATATCAAGTGGGCGAAAACGTAGGGGAGATTGCCGGGGATCAGCTTACTTCAAGAAGCTGCTACCAGACAACAGTTAGCAATAACAAGCAATTGGCGAAAAGACAGGCTGAGTCAAAGGGAGAGGAAATCAATCGACCGGGAGGATCGAGGTCGAAGGAGGAGAAGCAAAAGGTGGACAAGGGCAAGGAGAAGATGGACATCCAGCCTGGGGAAGAGGTTGAGGAAATTCAGATGATCGAGGGATGCGAGGGTAGAAAGTTTAGAATTGGGAAGGATCTGGAGGAGCCCATTCGGTCGAGGCTGATTGACTTGGTACGGGAGTTCGCTGATATTTTTGCCTATACGGCTGAGGAGTTAACAGGAATAAGTGCGGAGGTGATTGAACATCGACTGAATATCGACCTCAGCGTAAGGCCGGTGAAGCAGAAGAGGAGGCACCATGGGGCTGAGATGGACAAGATTATCGAGCAGGAGGTCGAGAAATTGTTGGGAGCGGGGCATATTAAGGAGATTCAATTCCCTGAGTGGTTATCAAACACAGTGATGGTGTCGAAGTCGGAAGGAAAATGGAGAATGTGCATTGATTTTCGCGACTTGAATAAGGCGTGCCCGAAGGACCTATACCCACTGCCCAGAATCGACCAGCTGGTCGACTCAACGGCAGGGTGTGAGTTGCTGAGCCTGATGGATGCGTCCCAAGGGTATCATCAAATTCCCTTGGCTAGAGAAGACATGAAGCGGGTGAGTTTTGTGACTAGTCGAGGGACCTACTGTTACGTGGTCATGCCGTTTGGTTTAAAGAATGCGGGTGCCACATATCAAAGGTTGGTCGATAAGATTTTTAAGGAGCAGCTGGGAAGGAATATGGAGGTATACGTGGATGATATGTTGGTGAAGAGTAAGGAGGAACTCGACCATGTGCAAGATCTGAAAGAAACATTCTTGACGTTGCGAAGATATGGGATGAAGTTTAACCCGGCCAAGTGCTCTTTCGGGGTGAGATCGGGCAAATTTTTGGGCTATCTGGTGACTAAGAGGGGTATTGAGGTCAATCCCGAGAAGGTTCGAGCTGTGATGGAGATGAAGTCACCAGCAAGCGTGAAAGAGGTGCAAATTTTGGCCGGTCGAATTGCGGGGCTGAGTCGTTTTATATCGAAGGTGGCAGAGAAGAGTTGCCCGTTGTTCAAAACCCTAAAGAAGAGCGCGAGGTTCCAATGGACGGAGGAGGCGCAAAAAGCATTTGAGGAGCTGCGAGGGGTGTTGGCCAACCTCCCTTTGTGTGCCAAACCTGTGCAAGGGGAGGAGCTGGTGCTATACATTTCCATCGGGGAGAGAGCTGTAAGTTCGGTATTGTTGCGAGAGGAGGGAACAGCGCAACTCCCTATCTACTATGTGAGTAGAGTGATGCAAGGAGCAGAGACGAGATATTCGGAGATCGAGAAGTGTGCGCTAGCTGTGGTTGTAACTGCTCGCAAGTTGAGACCGTATTTCTTGAATCATAAGGTGAAGGTGCGAACGAATATGCTGTTGGGGGAAACATTGGGTCGGCCATCGGTCTCTGGTCGATTGGTGAAGTGGGCGGTCGAGCTAAGCGAGTATTCTCTGATGTACGAGCCAAGGAGAGCCATAAAGGCACAGGTGTTGGCCGATTTTATCCAGGAAGGCACGAAAGTCGAAGAGGAGTCAGAGGGACTATGGCAGTTGTTTGTAGATGGATCTATGGCCCGAAGCGGAGCAGGACTGGGAATTGTTCTGGTTTCTCCCAAAGGTGATTATTTGGAATTCGCGGTTAAGGTGGGGTTCAAGATATCCAACAATGAAGCTGAATATGAGGCGGTGATTAAGGGGCTAAGTCTGGCCACAGCAGGGGGTGCTCGAAAGTTGCAAGTACACTCTGATTCCCAACTGGTGGTTGGGCAGTTTCAAGAAGGTTTTGAAGTTAAAGAGGATCGGATGCAGAGATATGTAGATGAAATGAAGAGGCTGAGAGAGGAGTTTGAATCGTTCGAACTAATACAAATTCCTCGAGGAGAGAATGGTCGAGCAGACCTATTGTCGAAAATTGCCCAAAGTTTGGTCGATTGCAAGAGCAGAAGTGTCACTCTATTGCCTATGGAGAGAAGTGCAGTTGAGACGGAGGTAGCGGAAATCGAGGAGGTAGAGGATTGGAGGGCCCCGATCTTGGAGGAATTGAGAGAAGGGACTATGAAGGTGGTCAGGAGGTTTTTCGAGCAGGGAGGTACCCTTTACAAGCGGTCATATGGAGGACCACACTTACGCTGTGTCACAAAGGAAGAAGGTCGATATGTGCTGAAGGAGATGCACGAGGGTTGCTCCAGCGATCACAGTAAGTCGGGGGCTTTGGTCGCAAGGATCCTAAGGGCAAGTTACTTCTGGCCGACAATGCGAGAGGATGCGAGAGCGATGGTAAAAAAGTGCTTGCAATGCCAGAAGCACGGTCCCTTGATTCATCAACCGGCTGAAGCGATGACAACGATGAGTGCCCCCATACCCTTCGCTCAATGGGGGGTCGATCTGGTGGGGCCAATGCCGCAGGGAACGGGACAGAGGAAATTCTTGATAATGGCGGTCGATTATTTCACGAAATGGGTGGAGGCTGAGCCCTTGGCAAAAATCACAGAAGAGAAAGTAATCAAATTCCTATATAGCAACATTTGCTGCCGTTTTGGTGTACCCAAGGTGTTGATTTCCGACAACGGCACCCAATTCAATGGTAAGCGGATTCGAGCGTGGTGTGAAGATATGAAAATCGAGCAGCATTTCGCCTCGGTAGCTCATCCGCAAGCCAACGGCCAGGTCGAGGTAACCAATCGGATCATATTGAACGGGCTGAAAACAAGGTTGGAAAAGGCCTCGGGAGCATGGGTCGATGAGTTGAACTCTGTGTTGTGGGCGTATCGTACAACTCCACGGTCAACCACTGGAGAGACCCCGTTCAGCTTGGCTTACGGAATGGAGGCATTACTACCGGTCGAGATCGAGATGCCATCCCAAAGGTCGAGCGCATACAATACGGAGCAGAATGAAGACTTGATGATAGCGGCTTTAGACACTATTGAGGAACTACGAGGGAAGGCAGCAGTCAGGGTGGAGGCGTATAAGCAGAGGATGCGAGCGGCTCACGACAAGAAAGTGAAGATTCGCAGACTTCAAGTCGGTGATTTAGTCTGGAAACGTGTCGATGTACTCAAGCACGTGGGAAAGCTGGAGCCAAACTGGGAAGGACCATACCTGGTCGAGCGAGTGCACGCAGGAGGAGCGTACTCGCTTAAAGATGCTGAAGGCCGACCACTTGCCAGGTCATGGAACATAGCTAATCTGAAAAAATACTATGTTTGAAATGTTTGAAAATTTTTTATTTTCACATATGTTATTACTTCTGTACGACGTCTGAGAAATTTGAACAAGAATGTAAATCACAAAATTTATCAGGAGGCAATGAAATTTAGTGATTTTTATGATTTTATCTATTTTATTGAACACTCGCTTATGTTGGGAATGTTGCTACAATTGAAGGACAGGATGTATGTGGTATGATTTGATCTAGAGGGCGCTTGTTTAGAACATTCCAGGGGTGGGCAGGTTGGTCGAAGACCTCCTG
>CACSLK010027752.1:21386437-21412191 GCA_902706635.1 Striga hermonthica | reverse complement strand
ACCACCTCCAAGGGTGGGCATGTGTTCAAGATTCTAAAACCCGTCGTGTTTAAGGCCTCGAGGCTGGACGGTCGCACGCGCCGACCACCTCCAGGGGGGGCGTGTGTATATACATGCGTTAAAGTGTAAGGTATTTAAGCGGTTATGAGACAAACACACAAACACCGATCCGATAAACGAAGAATAGATCGGCCAGTAAAAGCTATCTGATCATATATTAAAGTCTACATCAATCCTACTTCGAAGTTTGCCTCAGTCCTCCATATCGAAGAGTCACAACAAAAGCATTAAGTCTAACTACTCGCAAATATTGTAGAAGATAAAGAAGATAAAGACAAGCTGAAAGCAAAAGCATTTTCATTCCAAGAACATTACAAAATCCATTAAGGTACATAGTCCGATTCGAGAAAAATAAAACGAAAAATACAACATTAATTTATGGCGGAGGAGCGGCGACGGAGTCTGCGTTGCTCGAGCTGGCATTAGGGTCGAGCTGAAGGCCGGTGCCAGAGGTCGAATCGCAGGCTTCATTGAGAGGACGCTGTCGAACAGATTCAGCCAGTGCGACCAACATGGCAGCTGGAGGAGCAGTATCATCGGGCAGAGCGAAGGTCTTCTTTAGAGTCTCTGATCGGCCTAAGGTTCTTTCGAGCTGGCCCGACCACCATTCATGCTCGGCTGGCAAGGAAGGGTCCCCGCAGAAGCTCGAGGGTACCTTAGGCAAAGCATCCCAAATAGCCAAGGGGTCGAGCTGCTCGAAATCGTCTTCAGCAATCTGCTCCCCGGCCTTTTGCAGGGCAAACTGAAAGCAGTCTACCCCAAAATCTTGCAACTCCTTTAAATATTGTGGTGACTGCATGAAGTCAGCCACCACTTGCGCACGGTGTTCGCGGAGGAAGAGCTGCCCAGTGGTTGTCGCCCAAAGCATCTGCCGAGCTCGAAGAGCAGTGGCATTTGCATATCTTTGTTTATCCCCGGCATGGGCAGCCCTTTCTTTGGCCAAGGCGGCTTCTATCTCAGCCCGAGCTCTTTATGCTTCAGCCTGAGCCTTTTTTGCCTCTGCCCGGGCCTTCTCGGCATCAGCTCGAGCCTTCTCCGCCTCAGCTCGAGCAACCCGCTCTTGCTCGAGCACTGCTTCTTTCTCCCTTATGGCGGCCTCCTTCTCTGCCACGACAGCCTCATTGGCAGCGAGAGTGGTATCTCTCTCCGCGAGAGCTTTTTCTTTTTTACTAAGTTCTTCGTCGAGAGATTTAATCTTGACGTCGAACTCAGTTTTCTGTTCCGTCTGCGTCTCGCGGAGCTTGGCGTTATGCTGCAGGAGGGTAAAATTTTTGTCCTGCAGATAGCCAACAGTGTTCTCGAGATCCTTGATCGACTTGACCGAGCTGTCTCGAGCTTCCTTGGCCAGTGGCAGAAAATCGACCAAGCCCTATCAACAAAAAAGGCAAGGCCATTCAACGCATAAATCAACAAAGGAAAAGGAGAAGAGCCAGAGTAGAGTTAGAGAAGTAATACCTGAGCAAACCACTGCACAAGTCTGTCGCCGACCTCGGGCAGCGTGAGGTTGGCCTTCTTCCGATCATCCTCGAGGAGGGCACCCTCGATACGGTCGGCCACCTCGTTAACGGAGGCCGACAGGAGAGATGTGGGTTTCGGGGCCAAGGGATCAGAAGGAAAATAGCCCACGCGTCCCCGCTTGGAAACAATCTCCCCTTGCTCGGTTCGAGAGTGCTTGCCCAAGGCCGACTCACGCCCCCTGTCATCACTTTTGCCGGGTTCGACCGGAGTTTTGGTCGATACAACGAGGGCGGTTTTGGAGGATGGTTGGGTGAGAGGCAATTTCTCTTGGGTTTTGGAGGAGTTATGGGCGGTTTGATGTTGAAGGTCTCGGGGATTGGGAGCTCGAGGGCCTGTCCTCTGGGAGCGATCGTCGCCTTTCTGATGGCGGTCGACGATTTTTTGACGATCATCACCCTTGGATTGGTGCTCGACAGCCCTCGAGGAGTTTGAAGATTTGCTGGTCGATTGGGAGGAAGATTGGTGCTGCTGCTGTTGATGTTTGGGCGGCAGGGGTTGCTTCGGTTGCTGTTGTTTTTGTTGTTGTTGTTGTTGTTGTTGTTGCTTCGGTTGCTGTTGTTGTTGTTGTTATTGTTGTTGTTGCTTCGGCTGTTGAGGCTGTTGTTGTTGTTGTTGTTGTGGTGTACCCTGGGGCGGCGGAGGAGTAAGAGGAGCCTGTCGCGAGGGCGATTGCTGTTGCGACGCTGGCCGAGGCCCGTCGGAGCTGGTCGAGCCATCGACCTTCTCGTTGGTCGATCCGGCAGCTGCCCCCGATTTCTTCTTTAGAGGCGTCTTCCTCAAGGGAATGTTGAAGCTGGGAGCCTCTGCACGAACGCATCAAGTAGAACAAAACCATCATTAGTATTTACCCCAACAAGAATAACATACACATAACAACATTCAAAATGAACTGATCGAGAACTACCTGGGTCGTTCTCAAGGCGGACGAGGTCGAGAACCTTTTCAGTAGGGGGAGAAAGTGTTTTATGGGAAAGAAGACCACAGAAATGGAGAAGATTCTCGTCCTGAAGAAGCTTTTCAGACGCAACGGTCTTGGAATTCCAAACATGGATCCGTTGGTCGAAGAGGGGGTTTGATGAAGGGGCCGAGGCTACCTCCTTGGAAATATCCTTGACCCATGGGACGGAAGGCCAGGGGAAGGGGATGTCAGGTCGAACAAAGATAAATTTATCACTCCACCCGGGAAGGTTGGAGGGGATGTCATTGATGAAATGCGCACCGTTGCGACTTTTCAGGTAGAGACCCCGGCCCAATTTGGAGGGGCAGTAACAATAGTGGAAGAAATCTAGATCGAATCGACCTAGACGAACGCGGCAGAGAATGATGAAAGTGGTGATAAAACGGATGGCATTAGGAGGAAGTTGGTGTAAAGAGAGCGAGAACCACTCGCAGATGCGAATTATATCAGGGCTCAAAGGAAAGCGCAACCCAAGCTTGAACTGGACCTCGAAAAAAGGGTAACAGTCTCGCGGAGGATTATCATATCGGTCGGAGGGGGAAGACCTAATGAACGCCCAACCCAGAGGTTGGCCGATCTTATCAGGATTAAACCAGGGATGAGAAAGAAAAGTAGAAGATGGTCGTTTAAGAGTCTTTTTGGTCGAGGACTGTTTGGGTGGAGAATTTGAAGGAGGAGGAACGGTTGAAGATGCGGGAAAAGTGGGCTGAGAAGAAGTAACTTCGTCTTCCTCTGGCTCGTCCATTGAGCCAAGAGGAGGTCGACGGCTGCGGAGGGGAATGTTATCCATAGTGTCGCCGGAGTTGGGAGAGGCAACACGAGCTGTGAAGACACGAGTAAGAAAAGTATCACCAGGGCGAAGAATCGAGAGAGGAACGGCTTCAAGTGCAGAAGGCAGGATCTCAACCGAACTAGAGGAGGTGGTCGAGGTAGCAGGATCTGAAAACAAAAGAAGAGAGAAACAATATCAAAAAAGAGGAGAAGGGTAGGAGGAGAAGGTTTTGGAAATTAGGGTTCCACGAAAAGAGGCTATTTTGAAGAAAGGGAACAGAGATTCCGAAAGGATTTCAAAGGCGAAGAGCTAAATCTATAGCAATCAACAGACAAACACCAAAATTCAATGCACAAATTCAAAACACCCAATCAGAAAACTTCAGATGCCCAATTCAACAACGAGAAGAGAGAAAAAAAAAATTTCGCAAAACACAAAGCCCAGATACAGGAAATACAAAATTAGGAGAAAAACAACTTACTCATAATCACGGAGGAGAGAATCGGGAAAAACTTGAAGATGACAGGGAAAATTGCCGACGGAAGTTAGGATTTTTGCAGAGAAAGCTTTGAATGCAAAGGAGTTCAGAGGAGACGAAGGTGGAAAAAGTCTGAAATTTTGCTAAGTACGGGTTTTATACTTGGGAAAAATTAAAAGGGGAAGAAGGAAGACCGTCAGATTAAAGCTAGATCGTACGGCGGGGATATTAAATGGCACGGTACTCCAAGCGGGCGCGTTAGGCGAGGGGGCGTCATCATTAAAGCATCTGACACATACGAAAAGGTGGGACGCGTGGCGAAAAAGTGGGCGCGACAAGAAAGACGTGGGACAGACAACTTTATTGCTGGGAATTAATGAGGAATTATTCAAAAGAATAGGCGGGAAACCCTTCAACTGGTCGATACCCAATGATGGGCCACCCAGAAGATCGATAAACATGAACTCACTCTTAGATCGAGTCATTAAGACTCGACCAGAGTGGGGGGGACTAGATGATATAGGATATTATCTGTATAAGGACGAACCGATTTGGTGAGCCGGTCGAGAAGAGCAGACCGGGAGCAAACCAAGCCGAGAGGCGGGAATCCAAAGGATCGAGCAGCCCCAAGGCTCAACCACGTAAGCGGTCGAACAACCTAAAGCTCGATTGCACTGGCGTTCGAGTAGCCTGGTGCTCGATCAGACTGCTCGAGCTACCCATCAATCGATCAAATAAGTGATCGAGCAAGCTGAGTGATCGAGCAAGCTGATCAACATAAGCCCAGACGCGTGTATAAGAAAACGCGCGTGAGGGTCTCTGACCGGGCTTCAGGAGAATATTTACCCCATGTGCCGGGTGGACACGTGTCGACAATGTATTGGGTGATAGCGATAACTACCTCTGACAACGCCCAAACGTCCCGCGGCACCTCTGACATGTGCGCGGTGTGTCAGAGTACGGACGGGCAGCTTGGGCAGCACACGTATCCTTATCCGGGCAGCTATTAGGGCAGGTATCTCACCCCTATAAAAAGGGGATGAGCCTTTCTTCCTTAACACGTTCTATTCGTTCTCTAAATTCCAGTATACTCATACACATACTGACTTAAGCATCGGAGGCTCTTCACCGGATCCAAACCCCGGTGTGAGAGTTATTTGCAGGTTCTCGACGTTCTACCGGCAAGGACAATAATCGACCTACTCCAAACCGGACCCGGACGCTTACACCTGCATTAGAGTGAATCATGATTGAATAACTTGGGCTTGTTTTTGTTTTGTTGAGTTCATATGTGGGAACCGTGCCTTCGAATTTGAGTTGAGTTTTGTGAATAACCGGATGATAATGAGAGTTACATGATGCATGTTTGTTAATCTTAGATCGTTCGATTTCTCCTTTTGAACTACTTGTTATTTTGTTTGCTTGAGGACAAGCAAAGAGTTAAGTGTGGGGGAGTTGTTTATTGTGTTTTTGTCATTATTTTTGTGTGTTTTGTGTGCTTTATTTTATAGTTTTTAGGCTCATTTTAGTGTCGACTGGTCCATTTTATCGTGTTTTGTATATTTTTGTTATTGTATAGTGTTTTCGTATTTTTGCGCGTCTTCCCTTTTGTTTTGGTGTTGAATAGGTCCAACTTGTCGAGAACGAAGAGACGAGCCATCCGAGCCGACCGAGCTGTCCAACCTGGAAAATCTGACCAATCCATACTGTACGAAGAGAATTCAATGAGGAGAATTTTTGGTCCAAGTTTCGTGTGAATTGGAGTTGTGTGCGAAAAGTTAGAGCCATTCGAGCATCTCACGCACTTGCTTGCGCCCGGAGCATGCCCGCAGCACGCCCGCGCCACACCCGCACGCCGCAGCACGCCCGCGAGCTCGTGGAAACTCCCGCGACCTCGAGAGTGCCCTCCAATCATTCCCGCGAGCTCGTGGAAATTTCCAAGACCTCCAGAGTGTTGTTTTCTTCACGCCCGCGCACGCCCGCGCCCGTGCCAGCGCACGTCCAGCGCCCCCGCGCACGCGAAATGCCCAGCGACATCGCGAGTCCACTTCCATGCGCGCCCAGTGCCATGCCCACGCGCGAGCTCGCGAATTTTGTGGCGACCTCGAGAGTGTTTGACTAAATGTGCATGTTTTTAGTGTGTGTTTGTGGTGTAGCTATAAATAGATATTGTTCTTTGTATTTTTTGGACACAACCCTTATTTTCCAACTTTTAAGTTGGGAAAATCCTCTCTATTTTCTTTTTTCCTTTTTTATATTTTAGTTTGGAGCTTATGAATCAAGTTTTCCGGCGAATTTCCGGCGACATTGTTTCGAGTAAAGTTTCGAGCTTTTGACTCCGTTTCTTCTTCCAAGTGCGTGTAAGAGTGGGTACTTAGTCTTAAGCTCATTACTTCGTATATCTTTGTTCGCTTTCGTGAAAATTGATATTGTGCTTGTGTTGGTTGGAGGAAAAGATTGAATCTTTGGATCGAGAATGGTTGACTAAGTGTGATTAGGAGTTAAATGCTTGCTCGTTTTGTGCTAGAGGTTGGTTTAGCTTCCTAGGGTTTTAGCTAGCATGGCAATGTTCGGTTATTTGCGTGTGATTGATCATGAAGACTCCGGCAAACCAAAATCTCTCTTTCCTACTTGATTTCTCTCATCTTCTTGCGTTCTTAGTTAATTGCTTTCAATGCCCTCAATTTTGTAGATTAGTTTAGCTTAAATCAATCCCTTTCAAGCGAGTAGAATGTGTAGGACCTTCTTTTCGATTGTGTGACTTTGACGACTAGGTAGTGAACAAAGCTCCGAAGAGCCTTCCTTTGAGAACGACCTGAGTCGGGTAGCTCAGTTACCACATGCCCAAAAATACTACAAACAAAACCCAAGCTACCCGAGCTACTCGATTGTACATCCCGTACTGCCCATATTGTTAGTGACAGATACAAGGTGTGGACCAGTCAGATGGTGCCACGTATCCTTGTCCATGTGTAGCATTAATTATAATAAAATTATTTCATATCCACTAGTCCTTCGTATTAGACTGCATAATGGTACGACGTGCTTAAAGTCTATTGAGGTAGAATATTGTTTGTTCTGAACCCAAGTGTTGTCCTTTCTGGTTGATCGTATGACCAACTATGCTACAGGGTGAGTTTTTATCAGGCTATCCGAGGGATGTAGCTCGACCTGTTGTTGTTGCCCTATACCCGATATGTTGTCTTCCAGATTGAAGGCTCTTAGTCGTGTATTATGACATTCGACCACTATCAGTCCGGTTGCAGTTCTACTCGACCAGACAGTTTGGTCGACCCAATCGCCTGGTTTGTTCCCTTAAGTATGGTATTCCATATGAATAAACCGAATGAAACAAATAATGTAAAATATATATCTTTTCTCAATAGATGGAAAAGGATAAAAATAAAATTGTAAGGCTTCGTTTGCTTTCCCCGATTAGATAGGATACCCTTTCTATCCTGCCTTTATCCTACATTTGTATAACATGATTGCGGTTCGGTGGATATCCTATGATCCGTTACTAAATCCCATATTTTTATGCATATTCATAATAACTTAATCCTTCTGGGATGGCATGATCATTCATTTTATCAGAAAAGTGAAAGCCAAGCAAAAATGTCCATTATATCCCCAAATTCTAATATTTTGAGGTTGGATTTTATTCTTGGCGAGGGGTTCGGAGGCGAGGCTTCATACAAGCTGGAGATAAGCTCGTCGGAGCCACCGGACAATCTTTCGAATCGTCGACAAATGGCAGAAAATTGGTGGAGGCGGTTGCTGTTACAAAATGATATAATAATGGGGCGGTGCCGCCCCATATGCACCACCCCCAATTGATGAATAAAAAAATTAAAAATTGCAAGTGTGATTGCAATTTGCTGGCCAAATTGTCAAGTTGTTCCGTGATCTTCCTCTATAAAAGGCCATCGGCCAGAAGTGAAAAGAGGAACAAAACAAAAGAGAAAAAGAGGGGAAAATAAGAGAAAGAGAAAGGAAAGAAAGATAGATTTATGTCCAAATATCGGATATAAAAATATCAAAAGATAAAAAACAAATGGTCCTTTTATTTGTTTTATGATATATCTTTTTATTTTTAGTGCTCAATTCTCAACTCTGTTAAAGTCCGCCGGAGCTCGTAAATCTGGTGTGCTACAGATTTAGAGACGTTTGCCGTTGTATCTTTGGGGAAGTTACGTCTGAACCGTTAGCTGCCACACGGGGCGTATTCTTCTTGCAGAAAGAGTTTTACTCGCCTCGGCTAAAATATTTTCGTTTTTCAGTTGTAATTTATTTTTCAGATCTATTGTAATTTTCTATTTCTAGATTATTTGTAAGAACTGAAAATTACATATCAGTTCGTAGGATTCCCGTGTATTTTAAACCAAATATCCAACATTCGCAAGAAGAATATTAGTCATCCTACTGAACTGATGCCATCCACCGGAGCAGGTTCCAGCTCTCAGCATCCGATCAATCATGTACCTGCTGTCCATGTTCCTACAGCTGAAAAGCCCGAAAAATTCAACGGGCTTGACTTTAAGAGGTGGCAACAAAAGATGCATTTTTACCAGACCACTTTGGGTTTGGTGAAATACCTGAAGGACGACCCTCCGGTAATTTCTGAGAATGAGACCAATGCAGAACTACGCATTGCGTACGATGCTTGGGGACAAAGTGACTACCTTTGCCGTAACTATGTCCTGAACGGGCTTAGTAACGAGTTGTACAACGTGTACAGCTCTGTTGGTTCTGCCAAGGAGCTTTGGGATGCCCTGGAGAAGAAGTACAAGACGGAGGATGCCGGGGCGAAGAAATTCGTCGTCGGCAAATTTCTTGACTTCAAGATGGTTGACACGAAGACCGTCGTGTCACAAGTGCAAGAGTTCCAGCTGATCTTGCACGATATCCATTCTGAAGGGATGACTTTGAGTGAGTCATTCCAAGTAGCGGTTGTGATCGAGAAGCTGCCGCCAGGCTGGAAGGACTTCAAGAACTATCTCAAACACAAGAGAAAGGAGATGAGTCTTGAAGACCTGGTTGTTCGTCTTCGTATTGAGGAGGACAACCGTAATTCGTCGGCCAAAAGCCCGATAATGGAGGCCCGTGCGAACTTGTTGGAGCAAGGAAATTCGAGCAAAAGGAAGCCCCTTAACAAAGGGAAGCAGCCCGCCAAGGTTTGGAAATTCACTGGATCTTGTTACAACTGTGGAAAGCCAAACCATATGGCGAAAGACTGCAAGAGGTCAAAGAAAGTTGGGCCAAATAAAAGGCAACCGAGTGCCCTTGTTGCTGAACACGGCCCTGTGCCGGGTGAACTGACCGACTTTGATATGTCAGCGGTGGTGTTTAAAGCCAATTTGGTGGATAACCCGAGGGAGTGGTACATCGATACTGGTGCCACTCGTCATGTGGGTTCCGACAAGGAGGTGTTCTCTGAATACACTCCTACTACGGGTCGGAAAATACACATGGGAAACTCCTCCACATCTGATGTGGCTGGAGTGGGCACGGTGGTGCTGAAGCTTACTTCTGGAAGGGAGTTGAAGCTGAAGGATGTTCTGCATGTCCCAGACATCCGCAAGAATTTGGTCTCCGGATCACTTCTTGTTGAGCATGGATTTAGGCTGGTGTTTGAAGATAAGAAGTTTATTCTTAGCAAGTATGAAACATTTCTTGGTCGTGGTTATCTCGACAAGTGATTGTTCAAAATGAATGTAATGGTCGTGAGGCGTGTAACCGTTGATAATAAAAAGCCTATTTCTGTTTATACTGTTGAGTACTCTGATTTATGGCATATTAGATTGGGACATGTAAATCTAAATTCAATTAAACGGTTGATGAAATTAGAATTAATTCCTAATTCTAAAGTTGAGACAAATACAAAATGTGAAATTTTTATTGAAGCAAAAATGGCTAAGTTACCTTTCCACTCGGTGGAAAGGAGTACTGAACCATTAGGCTTGATCCATACTGATGTATGTGATATGAAAAGTGTGCAAACAAGAACCGGTAAAAAGTATTTTGTAACTTTTATCGATGATTGCACAAGGTTTTGCTACTTATATCTGTTAAGAAGCAAAGATGAAGTTGTGGAAGCATTTAAGATATATAAGACCGAAGTTGAAAATCAACTCGGCAAAAGGATTAAAATAATCTGAAGTGATAGGGGTGGGGAATATGTATCTCCTTTTGAACAAATATGTTCTGAATATGCCATAATTCATCAAACGACAGCCCCTTATTCTCCACAGTCGAACGGTGTTGCTGAAAGCAAAAACCGAACTTTAAAAGAAATGATGAATGCCATGTTGATTAATTCAGGATTACCACAAAACATGTTGGGGGAAGCTGTTTTGACAGCAAATCATATCCTGAATAAAATACCACCTAAAGGGAAAAATGAGACTCCTTATGAAATGTGGAAAAATCGTAAGTCGTCTTATAAATACCTGAAAGTGTGGGGCTGTTTGGCTAAGGTTTCAGTACCTGAACCAAAACAATTGAGAATCAGGCCAAAGACGGTCGATTGTGTATTTATTGGATATGCGTACAATAGTACAGCATATAGATTTCTGGTTCATAAATCAGAAAATCCAGAGGTATCTGTTGGTACCACGATTGAGTCAAGGAATGCTATATTCTTTGAGAATGTTTTTCCTATGAAGGAAATGGCAGAATCTAGTTCTAATAAAAGAACGTATGAACTGCTAGTGGTTCTGTACCAGAGGGTACTAATGAAGAACTGAGACGTAGTGAAAGGGTAAAAACGGCTAAAACGTTTGGACCTGATTTTATTACGTACATGTTGGACGATGAACCGAGTTCCCTTAAGGAAGCTCTGTCCAGCCCAGATTGACCACTCTGGGAAGAAGCTGTAAATAGCGAAATCGAGTCCATTATGCAAAATCATACTTGGGAGTTAGTTGATCTCCCTGATGGTTGTAAACCTTTAGGATGCAAGTGGATCCTAAAGAAGAAATATAAAGCTGATGGATCGATTGACAAGTTTAAAGCATGATTGGTGGTCAAAGGCTTTAAACAAAAGGAAGGGTATGATTTCTTTGATACCTATTCACCTGTTACGCGTTTAGCGTCGATAAGAGTGCTTCTCTCGATTGCTGTTTTGCAAAATCTTGAGATTCACCAAATGGATGTCAAAACGGCATTTTTGAATGGTGAATTGGAATAAGAAATATACATGGAACAACCTGAAGGGTTTGTTGCACCTGGACAAGAGAGAAAGGTGTGTAGATTGATCAAATCCTTGTACGGACTGAAACAAGCTCCGAAACAATGGCATTTGAAATTTGATGACGTGATGTTGACAAATGATTTCAAAATCAACGAATGTGATAAATGTGTTTATGTTAAGGGTACATCAAATACATTTGTGATTGTATGTCTATATGTAGACGATATGTTGATCATGGGGAGTAGCCATGAAGTGATCATGGATACAAAAAGAATGTTGAAAAGAAATTTCGACATGAAAGATATGGGTTTGGCTGATGTTATTCTTGGAATAAGGATTATCAGAACCCAAGATGGAATTGTCTTGTCACAATCTCATTATGTAGAGAAAGTGCTCAAGAAATTTGATACCTATGACGGTGCACAGTCTAGGTGTAAGACACCCCTTGATCTCAGTATAAATCTGTAAGTCAACAAAGGTCAACTAGTGGCTCAGTTGGAATATTCACGGATAATAGGGAGTATGATGTACTTGACGAATTGTACACGACCAGACTTAGCCTATCCGGTGAATAAGTTGAGCAGATTTACGAGCAATCCCAGTCATGAGTACTGGAATGCTTTGAGAAGGGTACTTAAGTACTTGAGGTACACCCTTGAATACGGGTTAAAATACTCAAGATATCCATCTGTACTTGAAGGGTACTGTGATGCAAGCTGGATATCAGATTCGAGAGATTCTCGCTCCACTAGCGGATATGTTTTTTGTATTGGAGGAGGTGCAGTTTCATGAAAATCCACAAAACAAACGTGTATAGCTCGGTCAACGATGGAATCGGAGTTCATCGCTTTAGATAAAGCTGGTGAAGAAGCCCAGTGGCTTAGAAATTTTCTATCTGATATTCCATGTTGGGATAAGACTTTGCTGCCTGTGATGATTCACTGTGATAGCCAAGCTGCTATAGGTAGGGCGCAAAGAAACTTGTATAACGGTAAGTCTAGACATATTCGTCGTAGACATAATACCGTACGTCAATTGATCACAAATGATATTATTTCCATTGACTATGTAAAGTCTAAGGAAAATTTGGTTGATCCTTTGACGAAAGGATTGAATAGAGATCAATTGACAGTTTTGCTAGAGGGGATGGGCTTAAAAATCCACAATGTAAAGAATGATCATAGTGGTAACCCTACCATGCTGAGTGGAGATCCCACAAACTTGGTTCAAAGGGAAAACTAAGCTATGAATATTCAGTCGAGCACTTGGAACATATAAATGTCCAAAGCAATTTCCTATAGCACTCCAAGTGCAAGATTACCTGTTGATTGTGGTGAGGGTAAGTCATATGAACTTTTAATGAATCCCTAACCGAGAAAATTGCAATTTTAGTCCAGTAACTTAGGTTGTTTCCCAGTTTATTGTATGTGATGTACTCGTGTGCGCCATCCCCTAAAAAAAAGAAAAAAAAAAAGAAAGAAACAAAATGTGAGTTCGCGAGGAAGTACGAATTAGGCTCCTCTTATTCCGAGCCACTTCATGGATTGGGATAATGAGCCCGGGAAACCGGTTTAGGAAACTCGAGGAAACCCCTCGAGGTTAAACCTAGATCATCTCATCCGGAAACTTCGTTTGGAAAGAGAAGCTCACGGAAATGAGTTCGTGAGAGTCGAAAGGATTAGGCTCCTCTTGGCTCGGTTAGTCTTCTAGATAAACCGGGTTAAGTAGTACGGGAAACCGGCCTAGCAAACTCGGGGATAACCCCCAAGGATAAACCTAGGTAATAATTGTCCTAACGACTCTCATTTGGAAAAAGTAACTCATATAAAAAAAATTAATTAAAAAAAATGAAAATGAAAAGAAAATGGGGAATTGGCTCATGGTCTCGTTTTTATCACCTTGTATATTGAGTTGACCATTTTTAGTTTTTTGCACGTGTTTGTTGTAAAAGGAAGCTTGACTTGAGTGAATCATGATTGAATAACTTGGGCTTGTTTTTGTTTTGTTGAGTTCATATGTGGGAACCGTACCTTCGGATTTGAGTTTTTTGTGAATAACCGGATGATAATGAGAGTTACATGATGCATGTTTGTTAATCTTGGATCGTTCAATTTCTCCTTTCGAACTACTTGTTATTTTGTTTGCTTCAGGACAAACAAAGAGTTAAGTGTGGGGGAGTTGTTTATTGTGTTTTTGTCGTTATTTTTGTGTATTTTGTGTGCTTTATTTTATAATTTTTAGGCTCGTTTTAGTGTCGACCGGTCCATTTTAGCGTGTTTTGTGTATTTTTGTTATTGTATAGTGTTTTCGTATTTTTGCGCGTCTCTCTTTTGTTTTGGTGTTGAATAAGTCCAACTTGTCGAGAACGAGGAGACGAGCCGTCCGAGCCGACCGAGTCGTCCAACCTGGAAAATCTGACCAAGCCATACCGGGACGAAGAGAATTCAATGAGGAGAATTTTGGTCCAAGTTTCGTGCGAATTGGAGTTGTGTGCGAAAAGTTAGAGCCATTCGAGCATCCCACGCACTTCCTTTGCGCCTGGAGCATGCCCGCAGCACGCCCGCGCCACGCCCGCACGCCGCAGCACGCCCGCGAGCTCGTGGAAACTCCCGCGACCTCGAGAGTGCCCTCCAATCATTCCCGCGAGCTCGTGGAAATTTCCGCGACCTCGAGAGTGTTGTTTTCTTCACGCCCGCGCCCATGCTAGCGCACGCCCGCGCCCATGCCAACGCACGCCCGCGCCCGTGCCAGCGCACGTCCAGCGCCCCCGCACCCGCGAAATGCCCAGCGACCTCGCGAGTCCACTTCCATGCGCGCCCAGTGCCATGCCCACGCGCGAGCTCGCGAATTTTGTGGCGACCTCGAGAGTGTTTGACTAAATGTGCGTGTTTCTAGTGTGTGTTTGTAGTGTAGCTATAAATAAACATTGTTCTTTGTATTTTTTGGACACAACCCTCATTTCCCAACTTTTAAGTTGGGAAAATTCTCTCTATTTTCTTTTTTCCTTTTTAATATTTTGGTTTGGAGCTTATGAATCAAGTTTTCCGGTGAATTTCCGGCGACATTGTTTCGAGTAAAGTTTTGAGCTTTTGACTCCGTTTCTTCTTCCAAGTGTGTGTCAGAGTGGGTACTTAGTCTTAAGCCTCATTACTTCGTATATCTTTGTTTGCTTTCGTGAAAATTGATATTGTGCTTATGTTGGTTGGAGGAAAAGATTGAATCTTTGGATCGAGAATGCTTGACTAAGTGTGATTAGGAGTTAAATGCTTGCTCGTTTTGTGCTAGAGATTGGTTTAGCTTCCTAGGGTTTTAGCTAGCATGACAATGTTCGGTTATTTGCGTGTGATTGATCATGGAGACTCCGGCAAACCAAAATCTCTCTTTCCCCCTTGATTTCTCTCATCTTCTTGCGTGCTTAGTTAATTGCTTTCAATGCCCTCAATTTCGTAGATTAATTTAGCTTAAATCAATCCCTTTCAAGCGAGTAGAATGTGTAGGACCTTCTTCTCGGTTGTGTGACTTTGACGACTAGGTAGTGAACAAAGCTCCGAAGAGCCTTCCTTTGAGAACGACCCGAGTCGGGTAGCTCGGTTACCACATGCCCAAAAATACTACAAACAAAACCCAAGCTACCCGAGCTACCCGATTGTACATCCCGCACTGCCCATATTGTCAGTGACAGATACAGGGTGTGGACCAGTCAGATGGTGCCACGTATCCTTCTCCATGTGTAGCATTAAATTATAATAAAATTATTTCATATCCACTAGTCCTTCGTATTAGACTGCATAATGGTACGACGTGCTTGAAGTCTATTGAGGTAGAATATTGTCTGTTCTGAGCCCAAGTGTTGTCCTTTATGGTTGATCGTATGACCAACTATGCTACAGGGTGAGTTTTTATCAGGCTATCCGAGGGATGTAGCTCGACCTGTTGTTGTTGCCCTATACCCGATATGTTGTCTTCCAGATTGAAGGCTCTTAGTCGTGTATTATGACATTCGACCACTATCAATCCGGTTGCAGTTCTACTCGACCAGACAGTTCGGTCGACCTAATCGTCTGATTTGTTCCCTTAAGTATGGTATTCCATATGAGTAAACCGAATGAAACAAATAATGTAAAATATGTATCTTTTATCAATAGATGGAAAAGGATAAAAATAAAATTGTAAGGCTTCGTTTGCTTTCCCGATTAGATATGATACCCTTTCTATCCTGCCTTTATCCTACATTTGTATAACATGATTGCGGCTCGGTGGATATCCTACGATCCGTTACTAAATCCCATATTTTTGTGCATATTCATGATAACTTAATCCTTCTGGGATGGCATGATCATTCATTTTATCAAAACAGTGAAAGCCAAGCAAAAATGTCCATTATATCCCCAAATTCTAATATTTTGAGGTTGGATTTTGTTCTTGGCGAGGGGTTCGGAGGTGAGGCTTCATACAAGCTGGAGATAAGCTCGTCGGAGCCACCGGACAATCATTCGAATCGTCGACAAATGGCGGAAAATTGGTGGAGGCGGCCGCGGCTACCGTCGATCTCCACCGCGATCAAGGCAGAACATTTTCAAAACACACACAAAAAATGGCATCCAACAAAGCAAACATTTAAAATTGCATAAGAGAGCACAAATTCGTCAATGTTTTTGGAAAATCCACCCTCCAAGGATTTTGCTGGAAAACCAATATGCCTAAGAAATGTTGTTTCCCTATAAACCCTACTCGTCCCTTCAGGGACATCCGATAAAATTGGAACGATACAAAGAAGATTAGTATGGCCCCTGCGCAAGGATGATACGCATAAATCGAGAAATGGTCCCTAAGAACCTTACTCCTGGGAAAATTTCAAAACTAGTCCCACAGGTATAGGGGGGTGACATTTTTGGTCCCAACGGAATTCAAAAAATATTAATAGTCCCGCAGCTTTTGAAAAATAATCAAAAGTAGGACTTTTTTCAATTTTTCGGCCCGGAATGCCACGTCGCACACACGTGGCGGGACTATTTAAGATTTTATGGATTCTTTTGGGACCAAAAATGTCACTTCCCAAAATTTGTGGGACTAGTTTTGTTTTTTTTTTCCTTGTCATTGTACTCAGCCACGTCAGATGAATGTGGCCACGTGGCATTCCGGGCCGAAAAATTGGAAAAAGTCCTACTTTTGATCATTTTTTAAAAACTGCGGGACTATTAATATTTTCTGGATTCCGTTGGGACCAAAAATGTCACCCCCTATACCTGTGGGACTAATTTTGAATTTTTCCCCCCTTACTCCTCTTTCCAGTCCAAAAATGTTTCTCTAAACACGGCATCGCCGTCAGCCAATTCTCAAATTCAAATTAAAGACTGCTTAAGATATCATTTAAGAGTCCCAACTCATAATAATACACATTGAATCTCAGAAAGAATAAAACAATAATCCCAACAAAGAGGTAACAATAAAAGATAATAATAAAACTTGATCATATCTCGTGGTACAAAAGGAAGCGAAAGTCCCACTTAATTGATTAATATTACAAACACAGCAAACAACTAATTAATATTGCTTGAAAACTTAATTAATTAAAGCTGATGAATAGCTAATTAACTACTCTTGCCCTACTCGCCGTTCCTTGCTAAATACCAGCTTTCATAGAGTTAAACCTAATCAAAATAGAGAAGAGAAGAAGCGTTAATAAAAAAAAAATATTATCTTGGCAAATAAAATAAATATGGTAACAGTTAAATATAATTAAAAAAAATATTATAATTAATTTAATAAATTTAACTCTCACATTGTTACCAATGTTTGAAACAGCTGATGACCCTCCTGAGGAGCTTGGAACGTACCTGGCCCACTGCACCACACACACACAAACACACAAAGTAATTTAAAAAATTAAGTAAATATATATATTCTCCAAAAATGAATAAATAAATAAAAAGGGTTTAATTATGCATGAATAATTAATGAGCATATAATTAAAGTTAAAAAAAAAAAAAAAGTTCACATTTTTAGCAGCTGTACTGAAAGCCTCTCGATGTGGGATCTCTGGATTCGCTGTCTTGATGCGCTGTATCTCCTCTCTGAAGAGAATATGTAATAATAATAATAATAATGATAATAATAATAATAATAATAATAATAATAATAATAATAATAATAATAATAATAATAATAATTATTGTTGTAATTAATATTTCATTTCATCTGTTGTTTTATTAAATATTGTAGAACATAGAGATATATATAATATACACATAATTTAAGGAGAATATTATTAGTACAGAAATTTATTAATTTCCTACTTCATGAACCGATTGTAGGCTGATGGAAGCCTGTGTTTCTTTTCAGGAGCTGCAAAAACATGTTAATAATTATTATTACAATGACCATTAACCAATTTTCTTTTTTTTTTTAAAGAAAAAAGGCAAAATAATAAAAATATTACAAATATTGAAAAAGATGAAGCATTAATATATATATTATCATACGTTTCACCACGAATGGAGCTTTTGGGGACAAGGGCTCGCTGGCTGTAGACGAAGACGAAGACGGAGCAATGCTTTTCTTGAATTCTTGGCACAAACTCTGTACACCCAATAACTTTCTTTGTTTTAAAAATAATTTTCTTTAAGATTAAAAAAAAAAAGAACAATTTATGAAAAAAAATACCTGATGTAGGGTTTTCTGATGATCATAGCAAATTTGACCTTGAACCGGAGGCTTCGTGCTTAGGAATGAGAGATTGCTACAATGACCGCACTTCACCGTCACAGTCTCCAACAGCCTCTTGCATGGGATCCCAACCTATATCGATATGCTTTCCCAAATTAGTATACTTTTATATTTTAGTATGTAATTAAAAAATCGTGTGCATATATATAACGAATTTGATAAAAAGAAAGATGTTACGATGTGAAAATGTGTACCGCAAGAACAGTGTTGCAGAAGTTGCACCGGACGTAGCAAAGGTGCTCGGACGATTGAGCCATATCCATTAATTGATGCTTCAATGTTAATATAGTGTGTGTGTGTGTGTGTGTGTGTGTTTGTGGGGAAGTTGTAATGTAAATATTGTAGGGTATTTATAGAGAAAATAATGGTGGAGAAGGGTTTTAATTTAGGGTTTTGAAAAAAGTGAGTAATTTGGGGAGAGAGAGAGAGAGTTGCATGTAAAAAGAAAATCTAGGGTTACTAAGTTGGTCATACCGTACAAACATTTTCTGACTAGCAGACAAAATATAGGTGTATCATTTCAAATGTCTCCATTTTGGACTATATATCTTTCATCTACCTCGACTCACTCTATTATATATCGTGTATAGTAATTATTTATGGATATCTTGGTGTTAGTTATATGAATATATCTAGACTTACTAGTTATTCCATTACGGAACCATTTCGTTGGAATTTTTAACCGTGCACATATAGATGGGTGTAACATGTTCAATTAACGGTTACAAATCCAACAGTCTGTAACGGGATTGTAGCCTTATTAGTATACAATTTTGCTATGAAGTCAATAGTTGGTTTCATAGTAGAACCAACTTTCTATATACAATAAATAAACCTACGATATTAAAACAGTGGTATTAATATGACAACAATTTTAATTACTAAAGTTTTGAATTTATTTTTTATATATTGATATAATTTTCATTGACATGTGGTAAATATAATTAAATGAATTTTAGTTAAGTTAACATTTATTTTTTTAATTATGTAAAATAAATAACGAAAATGAAAACTTTTGAAGTGAAGATTGTTAGAGCGAGATGGCTTTATAGTGTAGTGCAACTTTTTTTACACCAAGATAGTCCGAATATGTGGAGATGGCCTAAAATAAAATATAATAATTGAAGTTTATATAATATAAAAAATAAAATTAACAAATATTAATTTTTAATGATCAATATTTACAATATGTAAGTGATTGAGTAATATTTTGTTGACAAATATATAATAATGATTATTCTTTATTTTTTGTAATTATATTAGTGGATTGTAAATAATACTTTATAAAAATAATTTTTTTTCTGATTTTTTTATTTTTTTAATTAATGAGATAAATATTGATTGCTAAATAAAATAATACACACACACACACACACACACACACACATATATATATATATATATATATATATATATATATTAAAATTAAATATAGTGAAAAGAATTCAATACAGTGAAAAGAATTTTTGATAAAAACAAATAAAATGTGTCAATCACAAGTCACTTCAATTTAAAAATAATATGCAATACTATATATATATACACACACATTTTTTAAGATTTTTTGTGGTTAAAGAAGAAGCTACACAAATTAATTTTATTTATTTTTTCACTAATAAAGATAATTGAGATTACCAAAGAAAAAAAGAGAACGAAGAGGTACATTACATACATACATACATACATACAAGAAGACAACCAACAAGATACTATATGACTGCCAAACAAAGTCCTATGAAAAATGATTCTTTTGTAAGCAATTATTAGCTTCTCCTTATAAGTTTACATAAAACAAAGCCCCATTTGCTTGGTACAAACAACACCAGTTTGCTCATTGTTGTACGGCCTTTCCAATCTCATCAAAGTCAATTAACCTCTCACAATTTATTGCAATTCGAGACTTCACCAACTCCTAACAATTGAAAAATTATTTAGTATATATTATTTTTGTTTTATTTGCACAAAATTATCAAGGGATAGCTACACTTTCACCCTATAGAGTTCAAGATACATATATGAATTAAGCAATGGAATAATTTTTGTTTAATTAATCTTGGCAAAAAATAAAATGAAAAGTTAATTGTTTATAAAAAGTGCGACTTATAACAGATGACACTCCACACGATGGACACGAATTAATATGTCAATTAATTGTAATGGTGAGAGTTTAGTATTTATAAATTTAAAATGAGTTTTAAAATGAATTAAAGGAAGTGTCCATTGAACAAGTTTCTCCCAAACGCAGGCTAACTATAAGACCAACTCCAACCGGCACTCAAAATGCGTAAAATAGAGTAATTTCAGCCCAACCGAACTGCAAATGCTTATCCAAATTGCGATTTTGGACTTCTCTCTCCTGAACCAAACGCATATTGTTTGACGCAAAAAAAAAAAATAAAAAAATAAATAAAAGATGAACTTCAAGAAATTGCCTATAAGTCCAAAATTTGTCCACAATTATTTATTTATGCCTACACAGTTACTAAAAAATAATGATAACTTATTAAATTACTATTATAAAATTATTAATATGCTTTCACTTACCTTCTAAATTTTATTAGTGTAAGTTTCTGTTTTTCGAGTGGAGATAAATTACTGTTCAATACTCTGTATTATTATTATTATTATTATTATTATTATTATTATTATTATTATTATTATTATTATTATTTTTATTTTTTTTTACTATTCTATTATTCTTCTTTTATTCTGCCTAAAAGCCTGGCATAAACTCTACCTAATATTTCCCTATTAAATCCAAACCAACAACAGTAATACACCGCATCAAGGCCGCGTTTGCCTATTCTCAAACAAAAATCAAGTCCAAAAATATCAGAACAGAAATTGATTTCATTAAAAAACAAAAGAAAATGAGAGAAAAAGAAAAGAAAGAAGAAATAAAAGAAGAAGGTGGGAATTGACAGGTGCCAAAATCAGTTGTCACAGTCATGGAAAAGTAAAAGAGGGGTTGTTTGTCATTTAGTTGATGGGACTTTTCTTTTCAATTGCCAAACAAGGCATAACAACCCAATTCCCACGCTTGTTCCCACAATTTACCGGTTTTGTGTAAAACCTAATTTTGCAGCACCCCCTCACATCCCATCCCCTTCTTCCTCGGTCCCACCTCTTTTAGCTTAATTACCTACACCAACTTTTCTACACTACTCTTCAAATTTAAAATTAAAATTTTCACTGTTTTTCTTTTCTTTTTTCTTTTTTTTTTTATTAATATTTGATATTTTGTAATTTTATGTGTTCATTTATGGTGATTTGCAATTTTATGAATAAATTTAATAATTTGGAATTGCTTGTGTAAATTTCAACAATATTAAAGTCTAATTATTAAGGGTATGTTTCCATACAAAAAATTCTAACATTTTAACTCGGATATTTTTTTAAACTCGATATTAACTAATTAACTCATTGTCGTCAGTATTATCAGTACAATTAAATAATGGCCCCGTTTGGAAGATATCGGATTGAAGATAAATTAGCGAATTGGACTTAATTGAGAGGTTTGACCCGTCAAATCTTCTATTGAGCATGTTTGGTAAATAGCTTATTTGATAAGCTTTTTGGGCCCAAAACTCTAATTTAGAAAATGCTCATTAGAGTTACTTTTTGGGATAGAGAATTCACAAAAATCATTTATTTGGAACTTTTTAATTTGTATTATTTATTTTACAATCTATATTGGTTTATGGTGCTAATAAATAATAATATGTCATCCATATAATTAATTTATCTAGAAAAATGTAAAATTCATAACTTCTTCATCAAGTGTTAGTAAATTTTAAAAAATATATATATTTATAAATTACCAACTAAATAATATCAAATGTTTTAATATATTATTATTATAAGAATACACCCTAAAAAATATAATGTCATATTGGTCATTTTGCAATGTCAAACAGCTATGAGATTTCAATTATTACCAAACACTTATTTAAAAATTGCGAATGCAATCCGCTGGTCAAATCGGCTAAATATAATCCGCTATCTGCTATCATCTGATACAATCCGCTATCCGCATCTGCTATCCGCTAATCGCCAAACAAGACCAATATCAAATATTATTCATACACAACCTTAACTAATCATCACTTCAAATCATCCCTCTCATACTTTCATATCAAATTAGTTTTGATTATTTTGTTTTAAATATTATTTTAATATACTCACTAACAACTAACAATATCACCTTTTTCAAAATTAACCAAATCAAACAAAAAAATATAACACCAAAGTTTTCCACATCCTAAGTTTCGATTTTGTGTATGTGGATTTTAAGAAACATAACAGCCACTTATAAAAAATATTTATTTTCTTTTATAATATCAACTCAACTAATGAACTTTTGATCACATCATCAAATGTACATCAGATTACAGGCCTTAATTTGTGGTGATTATAAATTTATGCTCTTCAGCTGTTAACACTATATATTTCTTTCCTAATCAGTGTAATAGAGACCAACATGTTTGTTTGTTTGTTTTTTTTTTTTTTTGAAAATTAAAGACAATATAGATTGAAAGACATTTTGAATTCTTAGGATCATTGTTTGTAGTATTTTGTGGGTACATGGTAACTGAGCTACCCGAACTTGGGTCGTTGTCAAAGGAAAGCTACCTGGACATGGATTCAAGCAACGATTGAATCACATAAAAAGAGAAAATAAAAATGTTAAACACTCTACTCGGAATTTAGGGTTTGAATTGAACTAAAGGTAGCAACTTTAAACTAAATTAAAAACATGATTCGAAATTTAAAGTAAGCAAGACCTCAAATTGCAAGAAAAAGAAAATAGCAAGAAAAATAACAAGGTGCCCTAACACCCGAGATGCAAAGAAAGCACTTTTGGGTTTGGGAACCTGCAATCAAGCAATCGTCACTCGCGAATCATTTAATCGAGCTATCAATCAATTCTCGCTCACTATTTGTAATATTTTTGAGCATGTGGTAACCGAGCTGCCCGACTCGGGTTTTTCTCAAAGGAAGGTTGTTTGGATCTTCGTTCACTACCTAGTCGTCAAAATCACACAACCGAAAAGGTCCTAAACATTCTACTCGCAATTTGAGGGTTTGAATTTAAACTAGATTAATCTACGAAATGAGAGCAATTGAAAGCAATTAACTAAGCACGCAAGAAGATGAGAGAAATCAAGAGGGAAAGAGAGATTTTGGTTTGCCGGAGTCTCCATGATCAATCACACGCAAATAACCGAACATTGCCATGCTAGCTAAAACCCTAGGAAGCTACACCCAACTCTAGCACAAGACGAGCAAGCATTCAACTCCTAATCACACTTAGTCAAGCATTCACGCTCTAAAGATTCAATCTTTTCCTCCAAGCAACACAAGCACAATATCAATTTTCACAAAAAGCAAATAATGATATACGAAGTAATGGGGCTTAAGACAAAGTACCCACTCTCACACGTACTTGGGAAGAGAACCGGAGTCAAAAGCTCGAAACTTTACTCGAAACAATATCGCCGGAAATTCGCCGGAAAACTTAATTCATAAGCTCCAAACCAAAGCATAAAAAGGAAAAAGAGAAAATAAAGAGGAATTCCCAACTTAAAAGTTAAGAAATGAGGGTTGTGTCCAAAATACAAAGCATAATGTCTTTTTATAGCTACACCACAAACACACACTAAAAATACGCACATTTAATCAAAAACTCGCGAGGTCTGCATGAAATTCGTGAGGTCGAGAGTGGGCAGGGCACTGGGCGCGGATGGACACTCGCGTGGTCACGTAACGGCCTGCGGGGGAAAGCAACACTCTCGACGTCGCGGAAATATCCACGAGCTCGCGGGCTTGGGGAGAGTGACACTCTCGAGGTCGCGGGAGTTTCCACGAGCTCGCGGGTGAGGCTGGGGCGTGCGGGCGTGGCGCGGGTGTGCTGCGGGCGCGTGCAAATGCGTGGGAATGGTCCCGGTGACCTCTTGATGCTCGATTCGCTCTAACTTCTCGCACGCTTCTCCGATTAACTTGAAATTTTGACCCACGCTTCTCAAATCTTCTTCCCTTCGTCTTGATGGGAGTCACCACGCAATTAATAAATATTCTCGGAATGGTTCGGAAATGGTTCGGGTGACTAGGATATGGTTCAGACAGCTCGAAAATGTCTAAAAAATAGCTTATCTTCCCAAACTCGAATATTGTGGACCTAAACAACACCAAAAAGAAAAAAAAAGTACGTCGAACCACAAAAACATAAAACGAGAATAAAAATGCACAAAATATGATAAAATGGACCGGTTGACACTAAAACGAACCTAAAAATACTAAACTCGAGCACATAAAACACACGAAAATAAGCACAAAAACACAATAAACACTCACGCAATCAACAACAAAATCACATAATCCTTAGTCTATGAGGATGAATGCATATTCTACTCGTGAAAGCTGTTGTGAATATTTTTACCGGAGTTAAATCAAAGGATTCAAACACCAGGTCGTCTCTCAAAGAAGGTTAGCGGGATAATTTTGCACGTATATTCGATCACACAAAAAGAGAAGACGAAATCCTAAACACTCTAATTCACGATTTGGTTTGAATTATCAACTACTAATTGTAAAGAAAGTAAAGCAAGTAATTGTAAAAGCAAGGCAAAACTATGAATCCCAAACTCGCAACGCAATACTAAAACTCAAATAATGATAAAGGGGCTAGGGTATCGGGGTCAATCAATTCTGGTTCTCAATACACTTAACGAGCAATCAAGAGCTCGGTTAAATGACTCGACAAACTACTCATCTAGAGATCTATCCTCAATAACTCTTCGTAACAAGAGGATAGACATAAACGAGTAATTCTTGAAACAATCAACACATAAGCAATACCATTACGAACAAGATAATTCCTAACGAGCCTAGATCGAACGATTTCTCCCTTTTCAGTTCTAAAATCGATTAATTAGATTAAGATGGTGATCAAGCATCAAAACCCTAGGCTAAGCATAACTCGAGAGGATTGAGCAATTATCATGCATATAAACGAAATCGAACCGGAACGATATTCCCCTAACCCTAGCTAACGAATTTAGCTACTCATCATGCATTCAACAACAAAATCCATAACAATGCAAGCCATCACAATCATTAAATAAACGAAATGAAAGCTTACGATTAATGAGTTCAATGTCGAAAACGACGAACAACCGAATCCACAAGTTAAAAAAAAGTTTTGTTCTCCAAAATCCAATCCAAGATGAAAGATTAAGAGAAAGATGAGTTCTTGCTAGAGAAAAATGAAGAAAAACAAGTCTGGAATCCTCAAATAATACCCTAGGCTCAATCTAATAAGTCCCCAATTCAAAATTACGAAAAACCCGCAGCTGTTACAAAATAGGGCATAGTGGCGCTAAGGGGTTAGCGCCGCTATGGCTGGAAATGGTGAGCCTCTGGCCATCGCTATGGTGTCGAGCGCCGCTTTCTCAACAGGCCATAGCGGCGCTAAGGGCATAGCGGCACTATGGCCTGGACCGCTCTAAAAATTCGTCGACTTGGACTCACGTGCTCTCGGCTAGCGTCCCTCGGGCCCTCCCCGAGCTAATACTCAATCCTCGAATGCTCCAGTCTCACAAACCGACGCAGAACTCCTGGGAACCTGAAAACACCACCATCGAACACACACAAAAGCAAGAGAAAATAGAAGAAATAACAACAAAAATACTAAACACAACGAAAAATACTAAAAACTCGAGAATGACCAAAAAGGACCGAGAACCCCTAAGAAATGACCTAAAGCGGGGGAAACGACACACAAAATAGCAACGAAAATAGCAACAAAAACGGGACAAACAGCTCCTTCACACTAAGACCTTTGTTCGTCCGAAACAAAGAAAAGAAAGGAAAAGAGAAGAAAAGAAAATAAAACAAATGAGCATGGACATGGTTTCACGCAAGATTAATCTCAAACCAGTCAATCAAGTCGAGAAGAATTCCAATGATCACCAGAGTACACCTCAACTATTAACTCGGTTATTTCGAAAGACAAAGACTCTCAAGTATGAAAACATATCATATGCCTCAC
>CACSLK010027752.1:21368200-21383055 GCA_902706635.1 Striga hermonthica | reverse complement strand
TATATATCAATGTATAATAAAAACATAAAAATAAAAATAAAAAGAATATATATATATATATATAAAGTACAGATAATTGCTCAGTTTAAAGCCGGGAGCTCGGCATATTTCTAGATCAAGGATACGGTGGTTCGCCAAGACCGACAGTCTCGACATGGTGCTTTACAAATTCTCCATCGAAGTACGGTTTGATTCTCTGGCCATTCACAACAAATAGCTCGCCATTCGCGGGATTGCGAAGCCGGACGGCTCCAAGTGATAGCACTTCATCAATTATGTAAGGTCTGCTCCAACGGGATTTAAGCTTTCCCGAAAATAGTCGAAGGCGAGAGTTGAACAAAAATACCTTCATGCCGGGTACGAGACTTTTCCGGACAATGGTCGAATCGTGAAGCCTTTTAACCTTGTCCTTGTAAATTTTGGAATTGTCGTACGCCTCATTCCTCAACTCCTCAAGCTTGGAGAGTTGCAACATCCGCTCTCGTCCGGCGGCATCGAAATCAAAATTCATTCGTTTAATCGCCCCAAATGCCTTGTGCTCGATCTCGACTGGAAGGTGACACGCCTTTCCATAGACAAGCCGGAACGGGCTCATCCCCAAAACTCCCTTGAATGTTGTCCTTTGGGCCCAAAGTGCATCATCGAGCCGGCTCGACCAATCTTTTCAAGATGAGTTCACCGTCTTCTCAAGAATGGTCTTGATTTGTTTGTTGCTCGTCTCAGCTTGCCCCGAGGTCTGTGGGTGGTATGGGGTGGCTACCTTATGTGAAATTTCGTACTTCTTCATCAGCTTTTCGAAGATCTGGTTGCAAAAATGCTTGCCCCCGTCACTTATAATGGCTCGTGGGAAACCAAACCTACTCAAAATATTACTCTGCAGAAACTTGATAACCACATTAGCATCACATGTCCATGTGGGGATAGCCTCGACCCACTTGGACACGTAATCTACAGCAAGAAGGATATACTCAAAGCCAAAAGATTTGGGAAACGGTCCCATGAAATCAATGCCCCATACATCAAAAATCTCAACTTGCAAATTATTCACAAGGGGCATTTCATTTCTAGGACCAATGTTCCCAATTCATTGGCAGCGGTCACAAGATTTGCAAAAGTTATAGGCATCTTTAAAAGGGGTTGGCCAAAATAAACCTGATTGGAGGACTTTGAAAGCGGTCTTTCGACCCCCAAAGTGTCCTCCACATTGAAGCTCGTGACAAAAGGCCAGGACATTCGGTTGCTCTTCTTCGGGCACACACCTCCAAAGAATCTCATTTTCCCCTCTTGAAAAGTATTGGGTCATCCCAAAAATAGCTCCTGCACATCAACACAAAACGTTTTCTCTCTTGGGAAGAGAGGTTAGCCAACAAGACACCATCTGACAAATAATTGACAATATCAGCATACCAAGGGACACTAGTCACTTCACTCCCAGCCTCGTATGGAAAGTCATCATTTATACCAACATGCTCATGCAATGCAAGTGAAGGTTCAGAAGGAACAATACGAGACAAATGATCAGCAACAACATTTTCAAACCCTTTTCTATCTCTAATCTCTACATCAAACACTTGCAAAAGAAGAATCCACCGAATAAGCCTAGGTTTCGATTGAGTTTTACTCAAAAGATACCTAAGAGCTGCATGATCAGAATGCACAATCACTTTAGACCCCAAAATGTAGGATCTAAATTTTTCAAGAGAAAACACAACAACTAATAGCTCTTTTTCAGTGGTAGTGTAATTCAATTGGGCACCATTTAGGGTCAAGCTAGCATAATAAATTACACGAAGCAATTTATCAACTCGTTGACCCAAAACGGCTCCAACAGCAAGGTTAGAAGCATCACACATAATCTCAAAGGGTAAAGACCAATCAGGAGCAATTACAATCGGAGCGGTCACAAGCTTATTTTTCAATTTCTCAAAAGCATCTACACAGGCATTATCAAAAACAAATGGCACATCATTGGCAAGCAAGTGACACAAGGGCTGGCTTATTTTTGAAAAATCTTGAATAAATTGCCTATAAAAGTCAGCATGACCCAAAAAGCTCCTAACACCCTTCACATTTACAGGCGGGGGAAGTTTTTCAATAACAACCACTTTAGCTTTGTCAACTTCAATCTCCCGACTAGACACCACATGACCTAGCACAACACCACTAGTCACCATAAAGTGACTTTTCTCCCAACTCAAGGTCAAATTCGACTCAATGCATCTTTCAAGAACTCGAGATAAGTTATGCAAGCAATCAGAGAAAGAGGTACCAAAGATGGAAAAGTCATCCATAAATACCTGTAAGCAGTCCTCGAGCATATCAGAAAAGATGGAGAACATGCACCGTTGGAAGATCCCGGGTGCATTGCATAGGCCGAAAGGCATCCGTCTGAAAGCAAATGTGCCAAATGGGCATGTGAAGGTTGTCTTGGGTTGATCCTTCGGAGCTATGGCCACTTGGTAGTAGCCCGAGAGTCCGTCTAGGAAGCAATAGAACTGGTGGCCCGAGAGACGGTCGAGAATCTGATCAATGGAAGGCAACAAAAAGTGGTCCTTCTTCGTTACGGCATTGATTCGCTGGTAATCAATGCACATTCTCCACCCAGTAGTGATGCAAGTGGGCACCATTTCCTTCTTCTCATTCTCAATGACTGTGATACCCCCCTTCTTAGGCACCACATGTATCGGGCTAACCCATTCACTGTCATCCACTGGATAGATGAGTCCCTCGGAGTAGAGCTTCAACACTTCCTTCTTCACCACCTCCATCATGTTCGGGTTCAGCCGCCGCTGATTATCCCGAAATGGCTTAGCACCCTCCTCCAAAATGATCCAGTGCATGCAAGTGGAAGGGCTGATCCCCTTTATGTCGCCGAGGCTCCAATCGATGGCCTTTTGATTCTTCTTAAGCACCTCAATTAGCTTCTTCTCTTCGTCCTGATTAAGCTCGGCAAAGATGATAACCGTCTTTTGCTTCTCATCATCAAGGAAGACGTACTTGAGGTGACGAGGTAGTTCCTTAAGCTCTAATGTGGATGGGTTCGGTTTGTCGGGCTCGTCGGCTACCAAAAGCTCAATGGTTCGCTCTTCTTCCTCTTCAAGATCGGGCATCAATCTCTCTTCCAAATCTCGAACGGTTATTTCTTCCACGAATGGGTCACTCACATCAACAAAGGCACACTCTTTCAAAAAGTTTACCAAGGATACCGAGGTGGACTCTCGGACTGAGATAGATATGGATTCGCCTAAGACGGTCATGTTTAAGGTCCCGTTCTTGACATCAATGAGGGTGTTGGTAGTGGCCATAAACGGTCTACCGAGAATGATAGTGTGATCCTTCCCATTTTTGTGCACATTCCCCACATCCAAGACGACAAAGTCTACCGGGACAATGAGCTTCCCCACACGAACAAGGACATCCTCAACTACCCCCTTGGGGTATCTGATCGAACGGTCTGCAAGATGAAGGCACATGCGAGTGGGTCTCAAATCTCCTAAACCGAGCCACTGGAAGATAGAAAATGGCATGAGATTAATTCCCGCTCCGAGGGCGAGCATCCCCGAAGCTTCTTTCCCACTCCAAAGGGCTATTTTGATCACGAAGCCCCCGGGGTCTCTTACTTTCTTCGGAAGATCATGCTGCATGGCACTCGCCGCCTTATAGACCACCATTTTCTCCTCATCGCCGAACTTCCTCTTCTTGGAGACCAAATCCTTGAAGAACTTCACATATGACGGCATATTCTTGATCAAATCTAAGAGAGGCAAGTTCACGTTGACCTTCGAAAGCATGTTGTAGAGGTCTCGAAATTGCTGCTCTTGTTTCTCATCTCGAAGATGGCTTGGGAAAGGAATGCGTGGCTTGTAAGGGTTTGGAGACTTTTGAAGCAAAGGACTCCCTGTCGATTTTCTCGAGTCGGTTTTTGTGTTCTTCGCACTCTCTTCAGTTTCTTTGGGTTGGTCGGTTGGTTTGGGGTCATTAGGCTCGGGCATTCTAACCTTGTTGTCCACTTCCTTCCCGCTCCTCAACACCGTTATCGCCTTTGCTTGCTCGGGCTGGCTCGGAAGTTTCCCTTTGTCTGACTCAACCTCCATATTCTCGACCCTCGTGGCAAGCTGACCCACTTGCGTCTCGAGACGCTTAATAGACGAGTCCTGGTTGGTGATAAACTGAAGGATCTTGTCCAGCTTGTCATCTTGATTTGACGAGCTTGCACCGGACCCTTGGGCTTGCTGTTGAGGTTGCTGTTGTTGTTGGTAGTTCGGACGAGGGATGAAGTTGGGACGAGGTTGTTGTTGCATGAAGTTTGGACGGGGTTGTTGTTGGTTGAAGTTTGGGCGAGGTAGCTGGAGGGTGTTGCTGTTGTTGGACCACGAGAAGTGTGGGTGATTTCTCCACCCGGGGTTGTACGTATTGGAGTAGGGGTCGTTGGGCTGCCGGTTCTGATAACCTTGGAGGGCGTTGACGTCTGCATACTGTTCTCCTACCTCCTGGTCAAATGCTGATGGGCACACCTCAGATTTATGCCCCTGAACACCACATGCCCCGCATGTGTCTACCGTCATGGTCTGCACTGACTGCCCTCCTCGTGCATTCATTAGCCGCATTTGTTCTGTGAGTTCAGCTATTTGATGGGCCATCATGTCTTGAGCAGACGATACCTCGTTGACTACTGCCCTCTTCCCTCGATTGCTCTTTTGAGATGAGTTAGCACTCATCGTCTCAAAAATCTCATACATCTCTTCGGCCGTCTTTGCACCGATGTCTCCCCCAGCAGCATTGTCAACCATATATTGCAAATTTTGATTGAGGGAGTCGTAGAAGCAATTCATCAATAGTCCCGACGAAAGATTGTGGTGGGGACACTGCCGCTGGAGATCTTTGAATCGCTCCCAGGCTTCGTGAAGAGGCTCACTCAGTAGTTGGGCAAACGAGACGATCTGTGACCGGAGCTCCTGAGTCTTCTTATGGGAGTAGTACCTCCCAATGAACTTCGTGTATACTTCGGTCCAGGTAGTTAGAGAAGCCGGTGCAAGCGTCATGAACCAGGCCTTAGCCCGGTCTTTCAATGTCTCAGGGAAGCACCTCATCTTCAATTGATCCTCGTTCAGCCTGTTGAGAGGAAAGGTATTGAGGACATTGTAGAACTCCCGGATGAAGTTAAGTGGGTCTTCACTCGGGAGCCCATGGAATGCCGGCAGTTGTTTGTAGCGAATCATCTTCAACTCATAATTCCGTGTGGTATCCGGCAAACAGATGCACGAAGTGACTGGCCCGATAACCGACTGGCCTAAGGTTCGGAGGGTGTTACGAGGCGGTTGTTGTTGTTGTTCACCCATGTCGAAGTTGCTGCCTTCTGACGATTTCAGGGAGTGCTCGTCTCCTTCGTTAGATTCGAGAGTAAGCTCTTCCAGCAGCTCCCTCAGGCTCTCGTTGACTGATTTGTTGATCGGAGATAGCAATTTGCGTCCACTCCTGGTACGCATACACTAAGACCAACAAGGGTTACGAGCACCAATGTTAAAAACAAAATAAAAACAAAACAAAACAAGAACTAACACCTAACAAATAAAAAGAAAACAAGAGAAACACTGAAAACAAAATGAATAGGCGCACAAAATAAATCATAAACCATCCCCGACAACGGCGCCAATTTGTTGTGAATATTTTTACCGGAGTTAAATCAAAGGATTCAAACACCAGGTCGTCTCTCAAGGAAGGTTAGCCGGATAATTTTGCACGTATATTCGATCACACAAAAAGAGAAAATGAAATTTTAAAAACTCTAATTCACGATCTGGTTTGAATTATCAACTACTAATTGTAAAGCAAGTAAAGCAAGTAATTGTAAAAGCAAGGCAAAACTAGGAATCCAAAACTCGCAACGCAATACTCAAACTCAAATAATGATAAAAGGGCTAGGGTATCAGGGTCAATCAATTCCGGTTCTCAATACACTTAACGAGCAATCAAGAGCTCGGTTAAATGACTCGACAAACCACTCATCTAGAGATCTATCCTCAATAACTCTTCGTAACAAGAGGATAGACATAAACGGGTAATTCTTGAAACAATCAACACATAAGCAATACCATTACGAACAAGCTTATTCCTAACGAGTCTAGATCGAACGATTTCTCCCTTTTCAGTTCTAAAATCAATTAATTAGATTAAGATGGTGATAAAGCATCAAAACCCTAGGCTAAGCATAACTCGAGAGGATTGAGCAATTATCATGCATATAAACGAAATGGAACCGGAACGATATTCCCCTAACCCTAGCTAACGAATTTAGCTACTCATCATGCATTCAACAACAAAATCCATAACAATCCAAGCCATCACAATCATTAAAGAAACGAAATGAAAGCTTACGATTAATGAGTTCAATGTCGAAAACGACGAACAACCGAATCCACAAGCTAAAAAAAAGTTTTGTCCTCCAAAATCCAATCCAAGATGAAAGATTAAGAGAAAGATGAGTTCTTGATAGAGAAAAACGAAGAAAAACAAGTCTGGAATCCTCAAATAATACCCTAGGCTCGATCTAATAAGTCCCCAATTCGAAATTACGAAAAACCCGCAGCTGTTACAAAATAGGGCATAGCGGCGCTAAGGGGTTAGCGCCGCTATGGCTGGAAATGCTGAGCCTCTGCCCATCGTTATGGTGTCGAGCGCCGCTTTCTCAACAGGCCATAGCGGCGCTAAGAGCATAGCGGCGCTATGGCCTGGACTGCTCTAAAAATTCGTCGACTTGGACTCACGTGCTCTCGGCTAGCGTCCCTCGGGCCCTCCACGAGCTAAAACTCAATCCTCAAATGCTCCAGTCTCACAAACCGATGCAGAACTCCTGGGAACCTGAAAACACCACCATCAAACACACACAAAAGCAAGAGAAAATAGAAGAAATAACAACGAAAATACTAAACACAACGAAAAATACTAAAAACTCGAGAATGACCAAAAAGGACCGAGAACCCCTAAGAAAAGACCTAAAGCAGGGGAAACGACACACAAAATAGCAACGAAAATAGCAACAAAAACGGGACAAATAAAAGCTTCTACCTTTACCCTAGAAAAATTCAATAAATAAAGGCAAGAAAAACTCATTAGATCTTGGATCTTCAACTAAGTCTCCAATCGGACCTTAAACAAAGTCTCCAAGTCTCTTATGCATCCACAAGAAGAAATAAAGGCAAGAAAAACTCATTAGATCTTGGATCTTCAACTAACTCACTAGAAAAATTCAATAAATAAAGGCAAGAAAAACTCATTAGATCTTGGATCTTCAACTAAGTCTCCAATCGGACCTTAAACAAAGTCTCCAAGTCTCTTATGCATCCACAAGAAGAAATAAGTCAGAAAGTTACAATCTTGATGCAGAAATATTTCAATAAAAATAAGATCTTGGAGCCCTTAGAGAGTGAAAGAAACGTAGAGAGAGAAAAAAAAACTAAGAAGAAAATTTTAGCAAATGAGGAATTGTTCCAAGAAATACAAAGAAACAAGTCTATTTATAGCTACACCACAAACACACATTTATTGATAAGAACTCACAAGCTAGGTTGATTTCGCGAGAAAAAAAGTGGGATTTGCGCGAGCAAGAGGGAGCTCGCGAGTGCTGGCGCTAGGGAAAAAGGAACTCGCGAGCTATCGGCGATTCGCGGCTTGTGGACGTTGAACTCACGGGCGGGTGTTGTACTCGCGAGCTAGCAGCCCGTGAGTTCGGATTTTACGGGCGCGAACCGTGGGTGCTGTTAGGGGTGAGCATGGGTCGGTACTGTTCAGAGATCGACAAATCTTCAGAACTGTACCGAAATTCAGAGATTACTAAAATTCAATCTCCAGAACCGTACCAAAAAATCGGACGGTTCGGTTCGGATATTTTTATTTTATTCGGTTCGGTATTCGAGACTATTAGAATGGTTCGATTCGGTACGACTCGGTTCAGATCTTCAGATGTTTTCTCTTTTCCAGAACGATAGAGAACTTATATATAAACCAAAGGAGAACACCGTTCGAATACAAGCCGAAAAGAGCCCAATAACCAACAAAACTAAGACAAATATGAGAGGACACTCAACTAGTCGGCCTAGAAACAACTCAAACATCTAACAGAGAAAAAATAACAAACCACTGCCAAAATCCTAGCCCACTATTCAACCTCCAGGAACAAAAGAGAAACTAGAAAAGAGAACAAACTGAACAAATGACCAAAACCCAAGGAACCAGGCCCACAGAAGGCCAGCAATAGAACACCTGCAACAGCAGCACCTCTCAGCTTCAAAATCCAGGCTTCTGCTTCTCCAGTTCACTGAATTCCAACCAAGAATGGTGAGCTTTGCAATTCACCATCTGGATTGGCATCCTGATATCTTCAAACAGCCAGAGGTTCCTAGATTTCAACAACCACCATAGAAGGTAGGTTGTGAGTTGAATTCTCTCTTTAGCCACCACATTCTTGTTTATACTGCATAGTTGCCACCACCATGATCTAAAGAGACTCCCTTCTGCCTTAACTCCTTCCCATCTCACTGTACTGATCTTCCACATCATTTTAGCCCTGGAACAGTGATAGAAGATGTGCTCTATAGTCTCAGGGCCTTCTCCGCATACATGGCAGATGACATCAACAACAACTCCTTTTTGAACCAGCTTAGCTTTCACTGAGGGTTCCATTTACACACTTCCACATGAAATGTTTGATGGTTCCCTTGATTTTCAAATTCTAAGTTCTAACCCTTGCTTTTTTAATGCAAGCTTGATTCATGCTGTTACCTGGAATGTCAAAGTGCAAGATTTTCTACTTAATTAAAAATTTATATGTGGAAGAGACAGAGAAATGTCCATTTTTTTCCAAACACCAGAAAACTCCATCTTTGTTTAGGGATTTAGAGACTTAATGTCAAGTATTGCTTGGCTATCTGCTTCACCAAAAAGCTGCTTCATCAGCCATGTGTTCCATCTAAGACCATTCTCCTGCATAAACTCCCTCACCCAGGTAATGTGACCTTGGGCAATACTCAGCATGATTGGCTTTGTTAAGGGGAGAGTTGGGACCCAGTTGATATCACTGATTCTTATGGAAGCCCCGTCATTAATTTCTGTCCTTAGTCTTTGAGCAAAGATAGGTAGGCAATCAATCCAAGTGTTCCAAATCCAGGACCCATTCTGAGTTTTAGAGACCTCAAATATAGAACATTGAGGAAAATATTTATCCTTGAGCACTTGACTCACAAGAAGATCTGGCTGAGAAACCAATCTCCAGAGTTGTTTTTATATAAGAGCCTGGTTAAAAGAGTTGATATCCTTGAAACCAATTCCACCTTCAGCTTTTGGAAGATAGAGCAGATGACATGCTTTCCAGTGAAGACCATTCTCTTGAGAGTCCCCTTTACTCCACCAGTAATTAGCACTTAAGCTAGATATAGCTTTATAAACAGATACTGGGAGTTTAAAGCATGACATAGTAAATACACACTATGCATTGATCACTTCCTTAATTAAAACTTTCTTATCAGCACCAGAGATCATCTTGTTTTTCCAGCTCCACAGCTTGGCTTTAACTGAGTCAATCACATAAGAGAAGACTTCTAATTTTGACCTGCCAATCCCCAAGGGGAGGCCAAGGTATCTGGTGGATGAGTGAAGTTGGATGCCAGCCATGACAGCACAAACTTGATTTTGGCCAATAACGGGAGTATTCTTGCTGAAAAAAGCTGAGGACTTTTGGATATTCACTCTTTGCCCAGTAAAAAGCTTGTATCTCTCTAACAAATTCATCAATTCCTTAGCTTGACCAATTTCTGCTTTGCAAAAGAACAATGCATCATCTGCAAAGAGCAGATGAGACAGCGCATGGCCATTTTGAGAGAGTTTAATCCTTGTAAGAGCTCCTCTAGCCACAGAATCTGAGATCAGTGTTGTTAGCAACTCAATGACAATGATGAATATATAGGGGGAGAGAGGATCCCCCTGTCTAATACCTCTTGAAGGATAGATAACTCCAGACAGTGCTCCATTCACATTAAAGAAAATAGAGGTGGTGGTGATATAGACCATAGCAGCTTAACCAATTCCAGACTAAAACCCATTCTAATCATGATTTCGTCAATGCAAATCCACTCTACCCTGCCAAATGCCTTCATAAGATCTAGCTTTAAAGCATAAAGAAGTTCTTCCCAGATCTATGTCTATTGAGGAAATGAATCACCTCTTGAGCCAAAATCATATTGTCTAGAAGCTGTCTATCTTGAATAAATGCATATTGACATGAACTAATACAAGCAGGCAGACAACGTTTCAGCCTCAAGGCTAGCAATTTAGAAAGCACTATATAAACCACAGTACATAAAGAGATTGGTCTATATTGATTGAGAGAAGAAAAGGGATGGCATTTAGGCACAAGAGAGATGATAGTGTGATTCCGGTATTGAAGCAACATACCAGAATTGAAAAAACTTTGAACAACTTCAATAAGATCCCCTTGAATAAGATTCCAAAAGTGCTGGTAAAAGAAGGCAGTCATGCCATCCTCTCTTGGGGATTTATCCGGGTGAAGGCTGAACAAAGCTTTCTTAATCTCCTCATTTTTTACTGGCTTAAGAAGTTGATTATTCATTTCAGGAGTGATGGATTGAGGAATTATATGCAACAGATTATCTCCACCCCAAGAACATTCTGAAGAGAATAAACATGAGTAGAAGTTGGTAATGTGATCTTCAATGTCTCTACTTGTATAGCAAACTCTGTTGGCAGTAGTGATTAGTCTGGAAATGGCATTCAACCTTCTTCTGGAGATAGTGTAAGCATGGAAAAATTTTGGTATTGGAGTCACCCTCCTTTAACCACTGGACTCTGGCTTTCTGAGCCCAAAATTTCTCTTCATAGGCATGGGCCTCATTAAGTTCTCTAGTCACAGAGTCCTATTCCTCCCATTTGTCCTCTTTACCAGTAGCTCTGTTATCCTCAAGCTTTGTAGATATCTTGGCAATTTTATCTTGGTTCTCAGACTTGAATTTAGAACTCCAAATAAGAAGGGCAATTTTGGTCTGCTTTACTTCTTCTTTGAGTCTGTAGAAAGGTGTACCTGACTGAGGGATATTCCAAGCATTATGCACCACCTCCTCAATACCTTCTTTAGTCACCCATCTTCTATCAAAGGCAACCCTTTTTTTATGCCTTGGCTCCCTGCTTCCAGAGTTGAGAATAAGGAGAGAGTGATCTGTGGCAGTTCTAATCACATTTAGGACTTTTGCAATAGGATGAGTGATGTGCCATTCAAAAGAAGCAAAAGCCCTATCCAGCTTCTCCTCCACATATCCTTCTGCTTCTCTGTTGTTGCCTTCATGTAAATTGATAGCCCTCCATACCCACCTCTTCCATATCCATATTGGAGATAAAATTGTTGAAACCATCAAAACTCCCGTCCTGCCTTGGTCTACCCTTTTTTTTTTCTCCTCCTTTGCACATATAGCATTCCAATCTCCAATAATGAACTAAACATCACCACAGGACAACTTGTCTTCTTCCAAAATCATCCAATGAGATTCCCTAACTCTTCTGTCAGCACTCATGTAAACAAATATTCACCAACCGTGATCAACATTGTTAAGAGAGAAGTTAACAGCAATGTAGAAATCTTTTCACACCAAAGAGATAATATCCACTTCCTGATGCCAAAGCAAAAGAAGACCTCCACTTAGCACTCTGAGATCTACAACACAATGTCTATCTGCAAATCCCAGTTTCCTACTAACAGACATAACAAAAGCTTCATTATTCTTAGTTTCAAAGAGAAAAATAAAGAACCTTGGGTGGTGAGTCCTAAAAGACTCTTTGATTTGGGAAACTATAGAGGGCCCACCCATCCCACTACAGTTCCACACCGTAGCTAACATTGATGGGTTGGGTGCCACTCTAGGCTGGCATCCCCCACCTTGTTATATGAGCCTTTCTTCTTTTTGCCTGACTGTTCTTCATCTTCTAACTCCAAAGTGTTGAGAGCCTCTCTTTCCCTTTTTGATCCTGAGGATTGCTCATGCGATTCTCCTTGGACTATATGTCTCTGCAGCCTGCCTACTTTGGAGGCAGATCTTTTCCAGGTGCTTATTTTGGTCACTGACTTCTCTTTCTGGATATCAAGATGCTTATGAGTAATCATTCTGGTAATTGAAGGGAGAGCAATCTCCATTTCCATAAGTTTATCTGTCTCTTGAATAGGAACTTCAGAGGGGATGATCTCCATGGAAAGATTAGGCTGAAAATCCTGAAAATAACTCGAAAATAAGTTTATCTGTCTCGGAAATAACTCGGAACTCTTGGGAACGTGCTCGTCTCCTCATCCTCGGAATAAATCCTGAAAATCACCACAAAATAAGAGAAGTACGCCAAAAATATAAAATAAAACGAAAAACAAAAACACACAGAAAACGATAAAATGGACCGGTCGAACCTAAAGCGAACATTAAATCAACTCAATAACACACATAAACACATAAAAATAAGCACAAAAACATAACAAACAACTCCCCCACACTTAGCTTTTTGCTTGTCCTCAAGCAAACAAAATAACAAATAACTCGAAGAGATAAATCGAACGGTCCAAGATTAACGAACATGCGAAATGAAACTCTCATTATCATCCGGTTATCCCAAAATCAAAATCCAATCCGAGACACGGTCCCCACATAGTGAATCAAATAAAACAAAAACTCGTCCCAAGTCATTCCACAAATGATCGCTCGAGTCAAACCCCCTTCATTCATATACGTGCAAAAACCATAAATGATCTACAAAACATGAAATAATAAGCACGAGATCAATAGGCCAACTCCCCGATTTTCTTCTTTTTCTCTTTTTTTTTTTTATTTTTTTTATTTATTTGTTTTTATTTTTAAATGAGCCACTTTTTCCAAATGAGAGCCGTTAGGACGATTATTACCTAGGTTTAACCTTGGGTTTGTCCCCGAGTCGCCTAGGCCGGTTTTCCATGCTCGTTGACCCGATTTATCTAGAAGACTAACCGAGCCAAGAGGAGCCTAATCCTTTCAACTCTCACGAACTCATTTCGTGAGCTTCTCTTTCCAAACGAGGTTTCCGGACGAGATTCCCTAGGTTTAACCTCGAGGGGTTTCCTCGAGTTTCCTAATCCACAAATGGCTCGGAATAAGAGGAGTCTAATCAGTACTTCCTTGCGAACTCACTTTTTATTCTTTTTTTTTTAAGGGAGAGGCACACAAGGATACATCACAATTACAATACATAATCATCTCAACTCAATCGACAAGTGTACCATACCACAAGTGTATAGATAACACGTTTACAACAATCATCGAACATAAGGAAGGCATGCCTCAAGACAACCAATCGAGAACAAACAAAGGACAAAACAATTTCGTTAATCATCATGCGGGTTCCAATGTCAACGAATCATCAATCAATTAAAGGAAACCGTCAAATTCATCAAGTACATCAAGCATGAACGCTAATAGTGAAACCAATCAATAACCTCGACTCACCACTTAGCTATCTCGACTCTCGAACAAACATCGAGTTTCATGCGGGAGAGATGACACAAACACACAAAAGACTCTACAAAACCGGTCCAAAACACAACAAATACGAAAAATAAAGCACCAAAAACGAAACAAATATCACCCGAACATGCATAATCACGAAAATCCCTCCCCCACACTTAAAACAAAGCAATGTCCTCATTCCTTGACCAAAAAGCATAGGAGAAGGCACATAATCACGTAAGTTCATGCGATAAGAACGAAAACGAAATACAAAAATCAAAGAAACAAGAAGAAACGCACTCATGAAGACACACAAAATGCAAAGAAGGAAAGAGAAAATAGGAAAAGAAAATGTGTACTCGACACGGTGGTCGTCACCACCGTGTGTCCAATAATGGTCATTCGGAGGGAGAAGAGGAGAACAACCAAAGGCCATCGAGCGTGAAATGGAGCCATCCGAACGGTTTAGCATTTAAGCACGTGAAACGAGAGAGGCCATGCGTGTGTGTCTCGGAGAGATGGTAACCATGCATGCATAAATTCGACATAGACACACGTACACGTGAAAGCGCAAAAATCAGGCCTCAAAGTCCTTGTCGATGTTTGCCATGACTCGACACAACGAGCTCCATTTGTATGCAACGCATAAACGATTACCGGCGTTTGTCGTAAGTAGGTACCTACAAACCCAAAATCCCGGCAAAAACAAAAATATGTGGCACGCCCGGCAAGACGTGCCTAAAACACACACGTCTAACTCAAATATCTCAATACGACTACTCCGAAAAGAGTAGTAATCCAAGCACAACGAATATAATGAAGGTACGGAAATACAAATCGAAATCGAGACGTTGGACCTTGAAAGATTTCGAGAAAAATGGTCGCCGAAGTTCGTAAATAGAGAAATATAGAAAAATCAGAGTTCCGGTCACCGGAAAAGGTACCAAACGAAAGGAATCGATGGTATATGACAAGAAAAGCTCAAAAATACTAACCAGAAACTCGGTGGGTGCTCGTTCGCCGGACAAAAATAGTCGCCGGAAAAGTTTGCCGGATCCGGCGACGGTGGCTGGAAAAAGGTGCGGTCTGGCGAGACGAGTCTGGGGGTGCCTTCGGATTTCGGTGGGTCCATGTGAGTCGCCAGCAATTTGGATTTGAAGGTTGAAGAGATTTGTAGATCTACGAGCTTTCGCTGGAAAATCGGAAGTCTTCTCGCTAGAATTTTTCGTTGAGGTTCAGATATGTTGTTGGCGTCGATGAGAGCTTCGTGTTGATATAAAATTCGGCACGATCGGAGAAAGTTGGCCGGAAAAGGTGGCGGTCGGCGGCGGCGCA
>CACSLK010027752.1:21335213-21368013 GCA_902706635.1 Striga hermonthica | reverse complement strand
GCGGAATGGCCTGCGACCGCGCGAGTGCTGCGCGCGAGGCCGCTGGGCGCGCGAGCGTTGGGCAGGGTCTCCTTGTACACTTAGCCATATTTTGCACATATTCGACCGATTTTTGACCTGATTTCACCCAAAGCTCATCCACACATCCCGAAACTTCCTCGATAAAATTTTTGGCCCGGCACTAATAGGTCAATTTTGCCGAGCAGGTCGGCACGGGCACTTCTCAATAATTTCCATACTTAGCTCGAATTTCAACCCTTTTTCAATAAAATTTCGGCCCCGAACCATGAATTCTTTCTCCAAAAAAAGTACCGTGCTTTGTGTGGCTTGCGGGGCTATTTATTCTCGATAAAAAGGAAAAACGAGAAAAAGAAATAACCGTGGGTTGCCTCCCATGAAGCGCTCAATTTATTGTCTTGAGCTCGACTTTCCCAACAAAAAAAATCAACCGGGATCTAGGAAAAAGTGACTATCATGCCACGCCTTTGTATTTTCCAAAGGAAGTCCCGACGGTAGTACGGAACAAAAGCGGGCAAGGTAAGCTCTTGTGGCCGCGTTCTTGTGAAACCAAGCACGGATATCAACAACCAACAAGAGGAGAGATAGATCTTTACGCATCACGGCCCCATAATCGACCTCCGAAAATATGAATATATCCGTGGAGCATGTCGAAATCATCTCGGGAATCACAAGTGTTATCTCGAACGTGTAGTTAACAACCTCAATCATCGGGAGCACGGGTGTGAACTCTTCCTCTTTGTCACAATCCTCGATAACACGAAATGACGCCCCAAAGGACATGGGCACCACCTTATTATCAACATCCCAAGGCATCTCATCCACACACGACACATCTGGCTCAACAACATCATCTAAATGCTTGGATTCCTCCTCACTACCATCATCACCAACACCTTCATTACCCCTCGGCTCACTCAAATCCTCAATTGAATTATCTCCCAATCCATCCTCAACATCAACTTCCGAATCCATACTCTCCTCAACAATCGAATCAAAACTCGAAGCACCATCAACAGAAGAAGATTTTGACGTACCTAGTGTAGAGTGCAAGTCCACGTCATCACAAGGAGGAAGTTCTTTGACAATAAGCTCATCGATGTCCTCACTCGTGTCTAAAGGTTGAGTTCCATCATACATGGGAGTGAGGCCCTTCTCTTTCAAGGAAGCAAAACGATCCACCATAACTCGAAATTCGCTCTCTAATCGAGTGCTCTCTCGAATAATCTTCATCGATAGAGTAGAATATCTACCAAGCGGAATAGAAGATGAATCCAAGTCGAGAAAAGACACCACGGTGGAGTCGAACTTCTCAAGTGTAGCATGGAGAACGGATGGAATCGGAATACACCTCCAACTATGAAACTCCTCGATGATCGACGCGAGGCTCGCGAGTGCGTCTTGAGTACTCGACAAAACTTTTTGGTGATGATCGATCGGCCCAACCTCGGAATGAAATGAAGCTCCAAGACTAGATGAATGAAGTTGGCCAACCGATGGGTGCTCAAATACCGGAGAGGGAAAGGTGAAGGTCTCGGCTTCTTCTTTTTCGGATAGGGAGGCTAATGAAGCACGAAGGGATTGAGTGTCCTCCTCCAACTTTTCCATGATCTTTTCTAATTCGGTTGGAGGGGCCCGAGTCGGCTCGGGTGGAGGCATAACATCATAAGAACCGGGAGGTGGAAGATAGTAGAGAGGCGTCTCGTCATAAGCTGGATAGTGATCATAATAATCACATTGGGGTGTGGAATATGGGTGGCTCGGGCCAAATGAGTTCATCTCCCTTTGAGAATTGTCGGGGTATCCACGAAATGAGCTCCCGGCAAATAGTGAGAATAGAGATCGATCTGGGCTCCTCAAGCGTAATACCTCGCACAAGAACAAGAAAAACAACCCAAGGCACACGAGGCAAGAGAGATAATAACAAAAAGGGAAACTAAAAACACATAATATTTACACGGGCATGAAAGGCAAAACAAGAGAAGTTAAGAGGAACACACAAAACAAGAAAAGAACACAAAAAGGAAGAGAAACACGGAAACAAAGGACAACGAGATAGTAAACTTGGCGTCCTACTCGCCTTCCCCGGCAACGGCGCCATTTTGTTTAGTAGAGATTTGATGGGCAAAGGATAACCGAGTTACCCGACTCGGGTCGTTCTCAAAGGAAGGCTCTTCGGAGCTTTGTTCACTACCTAGTCGTCAAAGTCACACAACCGAAAAGAAGGTCCTACACATTCTACTCGCTTGAAAGGGATTGATTTAAGCTAAACTAATCTACGAAATTGAGGGCATTGAAAGCAATTAACTAAGCATGCAAGAAGATGAGAGAAATCAAGGGGGAAAGAGAGATTTTGGTTTGCCGGAGTCTCCATGATCAATCACACGCAAACAACCGAACATTGCCATGCTAGCTAAAACCCTAGGAAGCTAAACCAAGCTCTAGCACAAAACGAGCAAGCATTTAACTCCTAATCACACTTAGTCAAGCATTCTCGATCCAAAGATTCAATCTTTTCCTCCAACCAACACAAGCACAATACCAATTTTCACGAAAGCAAACAAAGATATACGAAGTAATGAGGCTTAAGACTAAGTGCCCACTCTTACACGCACTTGGAAGAAGAAACAGAGTCAAAATCTCGAAACTTTACTCGAAACAATGTCGCCGGAAATTCGCCGAAAAACTTGATTCATAAGCTCCAAACCAAAATATATATATAAAAAAAAAAAAAAAATAGAGAGGAATTCCCAACTTAAAAGTTGGGAAAATGAGGGTTGTGTTCAAAAATACAAAGTAAGATGTCTTTATATAGCTACACCACAAACACACACTAAAAGCATGCACATTAAAAACAACACTCTCGACCTAGCCATAAAATTCACGAGCTCGCAGATGACTGATAGACGTGGGCGCGCATGGACATGCACGGGTGCGCACGGGCGTGCGCGGGGATGCACAGGCGCTGTCTTGAAGGATGCGGCACTCTCGACGTTGCAGCCATATCTGCGAGCTCGCGAGTGTGCGGTGCATTGGGGGTTGGCGGACTCTCGAGGTTGCGTGCGGATTCGCGAGGTCGCGCGTGAGGCGGGCAGCATGGGCGCACTGTAGACGGGCTTCGGGCACGGCAGGCGACACTCTCGAGCTCGCGCAAGGTTCCGCGTGGTCGCGAGCGTGCTTGGCAGGTGTGGCGAGAACTCGCGAGGTCGTCGTGCTTTCTGCGAGGTCGAGAGCCTTGTTGGGCATGCGGTAGCATTGCGTCCGCGAGTTCGTCGGGCCTTCCGCGTGGTCGCGAGTTGGGTGTGCGCGTCCTGCTGCTGTTGAGCGTCCGCGAGGCCACGGCTCTTGGTGCGGGGTCGTGAGTGATCAGCTCAAGGCACGTCCGGGCTCGGCTAAGGACTCGACATACTCGGTTGGAAATGGCTCGTATGGAATGGCTCGAAATTGCTCGGAAATAACTTGGAACTCTTGGGAACGTGCTCGTCTCCTCATCCTCGGAATAAATCCTGAAAATCACCACAAAATAGGAGTACGCCAAAAATAAAAAATAAAACGAAAAACACAAAAATACACGGAAAACGATAAAATGGACCGGTCGAACCTAAAACGAACCTAAAATCAATTCAATAACACACATAAACACATAAAAATAAGCACAAAAACATAACAAACACCTGTTCTGACAAAGCTAATTGAGTTGATAGATGTGGCTTAGGAATATCTAAAGTAGAGTCAATTGTGTCCTGTGTGCAAGTTTCCTGTAAGCTTCTCATGGCATTTATTGGCTTAGGACTTTCAGGAACATGACCTGTTGAACTGGATGGTTGATTAAAATTGTCAGTTGTTTGAGCTTGGCCTGTAAAAGGGGATTGTATGGAACTAGATGGGCTTGCATTCTACCAAGGAATGATGTCATCTGCTTTAAGTCACTCCCCATATTGCCCCTCTTTGAGAGTAAGAAGCCTGATATCCACTAGTCGTTTCTTGCAACTTTTATCCAGATGACCTATAACCCCACAATAATAGTAGAGATTCACCAGACGCTCATATTGGAATCCTACTGTTGCAATTTGATCCCCCAATCTGATATTAGTGCATCTTGGCAAAGAGTTCCTGAGATTTATAGCCACCAGCATTTTTAACATCTTACCTCCATGGAGACTAGTGTTTTGGACCAGAACGTTCTTAACTTCAGGGAATGCCTTCCCTACTTTCAAGCTAACTTTTGCAGTAAGCCAGTCAAGAGGAATGTTAGTAACTTGGGTCCATAAGAGCAGTTCGTTGAAACTGTGATGTTGGCTATTTAAACCTTTCTCACATTCTCTGAGAATCAAGTACTGGTTATCGTATATTTAATTGGTACCTCCCGCAAATTTCTTCATGTCTTCACGATTGTGGAAGATAAACTGGAAATAATTTGGCTCGAGCTCCTTTATTTCCATAGGTTTCTGTAATTTCCAGATATTATTCATAGTACGCTTAATACCTATCCAACTAGCGCGACAATCTCCCACCACCTTCCTGAAGAGACTACGTCGACACTCATCAGCACTTAGCCGGATATCTTCTTGCGCTATGTCGGTGACTAAGCTTCAACAGCCGATAATGAGAATCCTTTGAGGTGATTTGCAAGATCCTCCTCTCTACCTTCATTGCTGGGATCCCCCATCGAACAAGCTTGTAGAATTCACAATGCCCAAACAAAATAACACAGGATGAAACAAGAATCACTGGAGAATCGATCTAGCAATTGTCGGAAATAGAAAAGTCCCAAACGAGATAATCGCCGTAAGACGGCTGCTCCCAAACGAGAGAATGCTTAATAATGATCTTCAATTATTTCTGATTATTATTATTATTTTTGAATGACTACTTTGTTATGTTTCAATTTTTATATGCATTTAAAAAATCCAACATTCATCAATATTTCATCATATTAAACAGTTTATTTTGAAATCATTAGAAGTACTTTAAATTTAAGTTAAGACTATTTGTGCAACTAACATTGCAAATTTAAAATTCAAATTTAAATAAAATATAAGACAGTCATTTTAAAATAATATTTCTTTAACCTTTTATATCATTTTAATTATAAGATAGAATAAGACAAAGAAAAGTATCGACAACTTGAAGTAAAGTTTTAAAATTTTACAAAAATATTTCTTTAACCTTTCATACTATTTTAAATAATTATATTCAAATAGAAAAATTTAATTGTATATCAAGTATTACTAAGTATGAAATTTAAGTGAAGCTTAATTGTTATTACTATAATTTATTTGCTTTTTAAAAATTCTCAAATTATATAGGATCAAAGTTGACATAACATATATAATAACAGACAATTAATGTTTTAATTCGGTTCTAAATTTTGGTTCCTCGGTTCGATATGGTATGGGACGGTTCAGTTTAGTTCTCATTATGGATATTTGTGAAATCTCTAGAACCGTACCAATTATTTTTTCGGTTCTGAGAAAGTCAAACGATCAATGGTTATTTTTCAGTAGTGATTTCGGTTCGGCTCTCGAAACGGTTTGGAATTCTCTGAGTCCCATGCTCAGCCCTAGGTTCTGTATAGGGCTCTTGCCCGCGAGTTGGGCAAAGCTCGCGAAATTTGAGTTAGCAGCTCGAGAATTTGGTTCATGAGGCTCGATGAGCTCTAGTTCATCGCACGCTTCTCTGATTAACTTGAAATTTTGACTCAAATTAATCAATTCTTTTTCTCCTTTTCTCGGGTTGGCTCGGTCGACTCGTCTTCCCAATCTCGCAATGAGAGACCTATTCAACACCAAAAAGACAAGAAAAATATGTTGAACCCCGAAAACACGATATGAGATAAAAAAACACGATAAAATAGACCGGTCGACACTAAAACAAATGTTGCGAATATTTTTTTGGGGTAGAATCGAAAGATTCAAACACCGAGTCGTGTCTCTCGAGGAAGGTTAGCCGAATTATTCTGCATGTTTCTTCAAACACAAATAAAAGAAATAAAATTCCTAGACATACTAAATCCAAGATTGGTTTTGGTTTTTAATTATCAACTACTAAAATTTAAATAAAGCAAATTGAGATACCAGATTCGCAACGTAGAACAATCAAGATTTAAGAAGCTAGGGAGTCGGGGATATTCGTTTTGGTTCGAATTGCAATTATGGGCAGATGATTGTTCGATTAAGTGATTTGAATAACTCGCTCATTCAAATACTCATTCTCAATAACTCTTCGTAACAAGAGAACAAACTTGAACGACAAATTAACAAGCCATTTAATGCCTAGGCAATACAGTTACGAACAAGCCTAGTTCATACGAGCCTATTTCGACCGACTCCTCCCCTTTCGATTCTAAAAGTCGATTAAGATAGACTAGAGGGTGATTAGCCGACTAGTCAATTAGAATAACCAACATCTTGCAAGAATATATCAAACTCAGTTGAAAACAATTAGGAATTGAAGTGTCACCCTTCAACAATTCTTAATGTTCAAGCCTCACAATTGAAAAAACCCTTTAACAAGATCAACTCGCATAAATTGAACAATCATGAACATGATAATCGCAAACGAAATCAAAACATCATCCTCTATTCCCTAGCATATGGATTTAGCCATTCATGATCGATTCAACACAAACAATCTCATAAATCAAGACAAACATATTCATGGATTAAAGGAATATAAAGCTTTACAATTAAACGAAATTGAGAGTCGAATCCGATAAACAAGATTAATCCACAAAGCAACGATGAAATCCAAGTTTAAATCCTTGTTCTACGATGAAAAGTATGAAAAGAGAATGAAAAATGCGTAAAGGAACAAAGGGAAGGATTTTATGTGTTTCTGGGTGTAGAGAGATCATTCAGTCGCGATCCGTTCTCCTATTTATAGTGGCAGCGAGCCACGGTGCGAGAGAGCTCGCAGCACGGTCTGGCAGAATAGGTCATCGCAGTGCGGGCAGCATCACGACGCGGCACGGGGCAGCATCACGGGCGCAACAGGCTTGGTCTTCACGGTGCGGCAGGGCAAGATGCTGGAACCCTCTGTCGAGGCCGTTGAATGCATCGCGGCGCGTCACGCGCGCGAGGCCTAGGCGAGCTGCTGTCTTGTGTGCACGACTTCACTTCTCGGGCTCGTTTGGACTCGAAATTTGGCTCCGCTTTTGTGTGTGTTCCCAACGAACTCCTCTATTTAACCATGTTCACCCGGTCCACTTATCATGGAAAAAAAGTCCTCCTGAGTCTTTTGACCTGCACACCAACGACTCCGAAAAACTGAAAAACGACCGAAAAACACTAGAAAGACAAAAAAATATAGCAAACCACTAAATAAACTATAAAATGAACTAGAATTCATCTAAAAGACCTAATATGGGGGAAAAAGAAAGGAAAAAAGATAACGAAAAATGCAACAAAAATGGGACAAACAACGAACCTATAAATTCACGACCAAAGCACGAAAAACACACGAAAATAAGCACAAAATCACAATAAACAATCATGAAAAATAAATTTTACTTAGTCAAGTCTTCAAATTTAAGCCTTTAATATTGATCCCTTCAATAATATTCAAATAAGTTCACAGACACCTCAAAACACCGAATCACCGCAAGCCACGGAGTGTGGATGTCTACTATTCATACTGTCGCAAGGGAAGTGTCTTATCCCATTAATTAACATGTTGCCCAATCAACACTTAATTGAGGCAAAATAAGAATGAACCTATCCTTTGAGAAATCATAATTACTAGTACAACACCCGTGTATTACACGGGTGCTTGCTAATTTTTTTCTTAAAATCTAAAATTAATGAGAAAAAGTAATTTGAAAATTTAAATACCTTTTATAAGAATATATATATTATTATATACTTATTATGACACTTTTTTATTTGTGCAACTAATTTTTGTTATATTATACTATTTTTTTTTAACTTACAATATATAACTACATTACATATAAATATATCAATTGAAAAATAATTTTATTTTTCTAATGAATTTTAATAAATATTATTATTTTTTATTATTATAAAGATAAATATAATTTATTTATTTCATATATACAATATGAATGTCAAATCGAAGATCATCAAAAGATGATTAATTTGATATATTATATATGTAAAACCGATAAGAAATACAAAAGTTATCAACTTTTAAAATATATTTATAATTCAATAGCTTATTGAAGGAAACAAATCAAAATTCAAGGATATATTAGTCACTTAGTGCCTCACTATGTAAAATTACAAAGAATTAAAGGGTTATATTAGTAAAAGTGATATTAAAATACCTAAGTTAGTTAAATAATATTTATGGAATACCCGAACCTAGATTATTAATTATTAATATATCAATATTATTTATCCAAACCTAATTACAAAGCATGATTCTTTGCCAAATAGGATTCCGAAGCACCAGAAGCAGCCACGTAGGCTCAGCGCATTCGGGAATTATATATAGGGAGGATTTGCACTTTAAGTGTAACTCATTAATTGGTACCAAGCTTACCATCAAAACTATATGTCCACCTTTGGGTGATCCCTACGCTTGTAAAATAGATTGCTATAACAATCCCGTAGGAAAACTCTTCTTGTGAATTGTGATAAACACTATCGTGGCTCACTTTAAAATCACTTCACTGAAAAACATATAATGGAGGTCGTGGATACAATTTATTTCAATCCATTAACACTTAATATTTAAACAGTTTTAAGGGATTTTCATAGGCATGCTCCTAATAATTTTACTTACACATAGAGCAATAAAATCACATAAGCACATGCATAATTAAGGGCAATAATAAACTAAAAAATAATATTCGACTATCATAGCCATTTAATTATTTTCCAATTCTCTTAGAACTTTTGCAATCCATGTCCTTGTCAAACTGCGTCTTCCTTCTCGGAATTGGAAATTCTTTTTCGCCGTGACTCTGACTAATTTCTTGAACAAGTCACCACCAGGAAAAATAACACCATCGGGTGGCCTCGCGTCCGCGTTTTGCTCCTGTGGTCTGCGGGTTCACGGTTGACTTGCGTCGTCTTATCGAGTTTATTCACATCCGCGTGGCATAATCTAAAATGTTACATAATTCATTCTATGACCCTCGCAGGAGTCATACATGAATGATCTAGTAATGTAATTAAATTATGTAGTGTCCAATCGCGCGAATAATTTCTTATAAGCATTCACCAACCGAAAAAACCCATCGACATGTCTGAGGCTTATAAAACATACATGAATTAAAAAATATATAAACGAGTCATAATAGTCGGATTTGAAATTACAAATTGAATAATCTAAACGGTTACATAATTTAACCTCTGACCCTCGCAGGAGTCATATATGAATGATCTAGTAATGTAACTAAATTATGCGGTGTCCGACCACACGAATAATTTATTACAAGCAGTCACTAACAAAAGAACTCCTCGACGTATCTGACGCTTATAAAACATACATGAACTAAAAAAATATATATGGGCCATAATTGTAATGCCCAGAATATTATTTACTATTTATGGAGCTCAACTTTATTTCCATAAATATTAAGCTTCCTAATTTGATGCATTTATTATTATTATTTGCATTAAATTGAGTAATTAGTATTAAAGTCTAAGCCATGGAGAATTTATTCGATTTTAATTATTAAATTCGGATTTATTTAGCCTACGGTTATATTTTTTTTTTAAATCGAGCCTTGGAATTATCGGAAATTTTGTTAAAGCGGACCGAAGCTGAATAATTCATTTATTCGAGCCTAATCATTTTCAAGCGAGTCCAATTATTTTAGCCGGCCCATTTAAGTTAATCGAGCCTATGTTCGATTTTATTTTGGCCATTTCAATTAAATCGAGCCCATGTTAGATCATATTTCAGTTCATTTTAAAAATCGAGCCTATAGTATATTTTTATATCCAAGCCCAATTATTCTAGTAAATTTGACCGACTATATTATTTAGTCCGAGTTCTTTTAATTTTAGCCAAGAAATTATTTCCTAAGTCAATGTTAGAATTAATCGGCCCAAGTTAAATTAATTTCTCTAGCCCCGTTATTAAGCCAAGTGTTAGGAAATTTAAAGGCCTGATTTTATATATTATAAGCCCGATTCTTTAGCCCAATAAGAAACAAAACCCTAATTTTCCCCAACTATAAATAACACACTATTCATATCTTCCCAACATCACATTTTCACACCAAGAATGAGTTATAAATAACAACCCGATTCTTTAACACACTATCGGTCTTAAAATGAGTTAGAATTTCGAGACTCAAAAACCCTAGTTTTATCCGATTCCGACAATCGGGTAATTTTCGGGTCGAAGTTCAATCGACCGAACCTTAGTACCGTTTAAATAACTTTAGACGTTGTAGCATTAATTTGTAACGCGTATCGTCGTCCCGCACTCGTTCAACTCTCGTCCGACCGTTGGAGCCGAACCACTGAGTGCGTGCCCGTGCACCGAGTCCGAGTCAAACCACAGAGTGTGTGCCCGTGCACCAAGTCCATCTGATCCACCGTCTACGCGCCGTTTCCGTTAGCCGTGGTCCAAGCGCGCCCCTGCGTCATTGACCGTGGCACCATTTCAAACCCGTGCGTCAGCTACGCCGTGTCACTCGAGTTAATGCCGGCCCGAGTTGTCACGTCGAACCTCGACCACGGTCAAACCGAATTGCACATAGTCAAGCGAATGATCGACCGACTCCGAGTGAGCCGTTGGTTTAGTTCATTCGAACCAGTCCGGGCAATATGGACGGTTCACAGGGAATTTCAGTTCAGCCGAATAAGTCCGGGCAGTCCGGACGGCTCGAGAAATTTCAGACATATATTTCAGATAAAAAATTTCNNATAGAATTTCAAATATGTATTTCAGATAGAATTTTAGTTCAGCCGAAGCGGTTCGGGCAGTCTGGTCGATTCGGGAGTTTCAGTTCGGAATGTCGGTTTGAGTGTGAAGCGAGATTTTCAGTACTTTCTAAACTAGTCAGATTGAAAGTCAATCAGAATATAGTTCTAGACTTAGAAATATTTTTAGAGAACTCTAGTATGCCTCAAAGACAATAAATTTTCAGAATCAGCTCGTAAGTCCATTAAATGATTTTTTAAAGTCAAGTGACCGAACCTAGACAGCTCAGATAATATAATTCGAGTTTTCAGTTTAAGTTAAGTACTTAAAATATATTTTGTGCTTATTTATTTTGTAGCTTGTGGAGAGTCGAGCCTCCGACAGTTGCAAACCATTCAGCATTTGCATTTCAGCATATCAGGTGGGGACCCTGTACTGGGTACTACATTTTCTATAATCGCACTATCCTTGTTGAGGTATGTATGTAAGAGTCCGCCCAAATAGAGGCAATTTCCTAGCAAGTAGATTCTTTCTAGCTAAGTGAACCGAACGCTAGTTAAGATGTGCTAAGAATTCTTGCAGCTTTGAGTTAAGTGAATTAAGAACCTTAGAGCAGCCTTGAGTTAAGTTTAATTTCGGATGATGTTAGAATAATTCTTCCCTAGGGGGCACTAATCTAGAGATAGGTTTCGTCATAACCAAGTGTTTCGAATCCCCAGTTAGTATCAAGGACTCTAGTGCAGTTGTGAGTTAAGCTCCAACCTTAGAAATGCATAAGAGTTAGTTTTGCCATAGTATGGGCAACGACCTACAGATTAGGTCCTACAGTTTCTTATCGCTAGCATAGAGACCAAATGTCCTTCTCGTCAGTTAAGCAGTCATTTGTGCAGCAATTATAGATAGTCAGTTGAGCAACAGTTATTGACAATATACTTATTTATGCTCCTTTGTGATGTGTTCTATCATATTAGATGTATGCTTAGGTTGTGATGTGTTTTATTATATTAGATTTATGCTTAAGTTGTGAGGTGCTTATCATATCAGAGGTATGTTTAGTTCGCAATGTTGTAGTTATTGTCGGTCAGCCGGACAATAATTATAGTCAGCCAGTCGAGCAACAATTATAGTTAGTCAGTTGAGCAGCCATTATAGTTAGTCAGTTGAGCAACAATTATAGTCACCCAGTCGAGCAACAATTGTAGTTAGTCAGTTGAGAAACCATTATAGTTAGTCAGTTGAGCAACAATTATAGTCATCTAGTCGAGCAGCCATTATAGTTAGTCAGTTGAGCATCAGTTATAGTCAGTCAGTCGAGCAGTAATTATAGGTAGTCAGCTGAACAACAGTTATAGGCAATCAGTTAAGTTGCAGCTATAAATAGTTTGCCGATTTAAGTATTTATTGGATAAATGTTTAATCAGTTAGTAAAATGTTCATCATCATTAAGTTTCTGCCGATTCAGTAAGTACTTGCATATATGCCGATGTCATGATATGTTATTATATTAGTTGTATATTTCAGTGCTGGTTTCTGCTGAGTATCGTTGATTCTTTTATGCTCACGCCCCCCACTAATCATTTTTCAGGTGACGGTGTCGAGCGTGGAGCGTGAGCTGATGATGTGGTAATGGTCATAACAAGGATATTTCTAGTAATCATGTCATTGATAATTGAACTTGTTTGAGTTATTATGCTTGCAATTGCTTCTGCACTCAGTATTTTAGTATTAAAGTATTTCTGTATCTAGAATCTCAGTCTATGCGTGCTTAAAATCCTGAGATATTCATGGCGCCTTGTTAGAGTAATGAATTATACTCAGTTGCATGTTTAGTAGTTTACAGATATTAAAGATTAAAGATTAAAGTTGAGTAGCATCTCGCATATTGAAGCTAAAGTATTTTCGAAAAATTAATATGAGTTTTCAAAAATTAAATAAGAGCTTTCCTTTTATAGCGCGAAAAATTTAATCCGATTTTAGTAAATCTTGGCGGGGTGTTACAGGTGGTATCAAAGCCACTAAGTGGTTCTGTATACAAAAAAAAATAGTGAGATATGACCACACCACGCTCACATCGCGCCGACTCCGAGGTACGTCACCTGAACAACCTTTATTATTTGCGAAAGCATAGTTATTATAGTCAGAATATTTAAGGGGCGTACGATCTATCCTTCGATTAAAGAGTTGAGAATTCTAGTCAGAACTCTAGCCAGAACTTAGAAGATTTTAGTGTAGCCGGAACTCTAGCCAAGCTAGGTGTTTTCAGAATTTATAATAAATTCGTTAAAGTATAATGTAGCTATTTCTTAATCGGCTATACTGTTCCAGTCAGAATTTCAGGAGAGTAGTCATTGTGTACCTCATCGCTTTTAATTGCTTATATTGTTTGAGGTATTTGTGTAAGTAGATTAATGGATCGAGACGAATGAGTGATCCCGTCTTGGTCAAGTTGTCAGATGTCAGTTATGACTTAGACGAGTGGTGCGATGCCCAACCTGGATTGCGGTATGTCAGATGTCAGTTATGACTTAGATGAGTGGTGCGATGCCCAGCTTAAGTCTAGCGTCCAGATGAGTTGTGCGATGCCCAGCCTGGATTGGAGTATGTCAGATGTCAGTTATGACTTAGATGAGTGGTGTGATGTCCAACCTAAGTCTAGCGTCCAGATGAGTAAACGATGTCCAGCTTGGATTTCTGTGGGAGGGGACCCCCAAAAGGTGCACATAAGTACTGGTTTATGATAGTCCCATAGTTAGCCAATTTATTTGGGCATATGCAGATGTCTGGTGGGCTATGTATTGATAGAACTACTACCCGGCCCACTACAGAGAGAGGATAGAGCGCCAGTTTCTGGCCCTGAAGCAGGGCGATACGATAGTAGACGAGTACGAGCGCGAGTTCACTCGCCTCAGTTTCTTTGTCCCCCACATGATCGCAGACGAGGAGCACAGGTCCGAGATAGTCGGGGAGTGCGCGGTAAGGCTCGTAGGAGCTGGCATGTTGCGGCACACGAAGTTCTCAGGCTTTGGCGTCGCGCGGTTGGGGACGAGGCGTAGCTGGGAGGTCGCGGCGCTGCTGGGTTTCATGGTGTTGCACGGACAGGGAGCAGGGCATCACAGGGAGGTCGCGGCACTGCTAGGCACAGTGTTGCACGTACAGGGAGCAGGGCATCACAAGGAGGTCGCGAGCGAGGGCGTGCGGCTGGACGCGGCTCGTGGTGCGATCGATGGTGTGCGACAGTGAGGGGATGCATCACGGCGGCAATTTTCTGGCGGCTTAATGGTTCGCCCAAATAAATCTGATAATAATAAATTCGTCGGGATGCTCGAAACATATTGGACCTTAAAAACTTCTAATGTTTGACCTTATTCTCCTACTTCAGATAATCATTGTGGTGCGATTAAACGAAACTCCCGAACTCTCAATATATATGTAATGCATGATTTTTCTCTCTTTTCATTACCTAAAAACCGGCTCTCACACCCACACAAGAGAGGTTAGGACATGATGTATTTATAGGATACATTAAGGACCTTGAGAGGTGCTAAATATGGGTTTTTCCAATTAGAGATAGGAAACCTTATATTCTCCAACTCCTTTCCTTTCTAGAGGACCTAATTCCTTCCAACTTAATTACCCTTTTCTAGAAGACTCCCAAGTCTGCTTGCCTTTGGTAATATTCTAGAAGGATTTATACCTATCTCCCAATTGAATTAAATAATAGAACATTCCACTAGAGTAATATATTGCTCTCCCCATTTAGATTCAATTTATTCAATAAATTCGAACCCCCTACTTAATTCATCATATTAATTTAATTGTTTTACCATCCACATGTTTAAGATAATACATCCATTGACAATAAAATTAATCAACTTCTTTTATCCTGGAGGACAAGAAATTAGTACTACTCAGTTACCTAAGCATTATGTTAAAAATTAATATGTCTACGGGGCTTAACATAATATTCATTCATGAGCTCATTTCGGGGACATCATCAACCCGACGCCACCATGGCACAGTGACCATAAATAATTGTAGCAGAACATCATATAAGCATTATCATTTACCAAAACACCGAGTACGTCATTCTAATAAAATAAGAATCACCATTGGTAAATTAAATAAACAAATAACGAATATATATATATACACATTTTTTGGTTTATTATATTACGGTTTAAGAATACGCATCAATCACTCATGGTCGAGATTATTTAATCTATTAGTATTCAGATAATCTTATCCTTTCGCGTCCCATTCAATACTTAACAAAGTACTAGTGTAATTCATTAGTCAAAGACCAACTGAATCAAAATCACACTACAATCTTTTACCAATCGGGTTGTTCAAATCTGTCTAAAATGTGAATATATGATTTATTTCACAAGGAATTGATTGTATGATCTTTATGTTCGACACATTAAACCATACAATCTACAACGTAAAATAAACGAACTTATGCTTGCATAAATAAATAAACTTGCAAACACAAATACTTGACTAAAACATAATTGCTAGATCAAAAAGGTATTGCTAGAAACTGAAAGTCGAGTTTTTACAGTATGTCCTAAAAATCTCCCCCTTTTGGTGTTGGTTAAGGCCCGCAGACTGGCTTTAGCAGCCTCGTTGTTCTCGAGCTCCTTCTTTAGTTTGGCAACCTCGTCAGAGTAGCCGAATAAGGCCTCACAGAGAATGGGGGCTATGCCAGACATAGCATACAAAATCAAAATAAAAGAAGAGTTATAAGCTGGGTGTGAAGCTGAATTGTACAATAAAGAATAAAGGTAAAGAAACGAGTTGTACCTGAACAAAATGGTTGGTCATATAACCAGCTCGGGCCACCTTGTCGCTCGACTAGCAATCGGTCTCTCCATTGGGATAGATGGAGAAAAGGAAGATGAATTGGCCCTCGTCGTCCTTACTCGTAGGAAAACACCCAAGCTTCTCAAGGGTTTCGATAGTGGCCTCGCTCTTCTCCAACATCTTCTTTTTGGAGGTTTTTCCTCATTTTTGTTCTTAGGAAACTCACTTCGAGTTGTCCTGGTCAGCTTGCTTGGAAAGCCCAAAGGCTGGTTGCTCGGTTGTGGCTTTGATCTCCTTGGATCTAGAGAATCTATATAAAAAAACATAAAAAATTAGTAACAGGTCGAGGTTGTATAAAGATTAGCAAAAAAAAATAAATAAAATAAAATAAAGAAGAAGACTACGTATGTCGGTAACAAGAGGGGCTTTTCATGACGACAACCCATAGTGAAGAAGGAGCCGAGGGTTGTTAGTGAGTTTTATGGTGTTGAAAGGGAGCGGATTCTAGTCACGAATTAGCTCGTCATAGAATTTGGAATGTTTGGGATTTTTGAGCTGGTCTGGGAGCTTGTCAAGCCATTCTGGCGAGAAGTCAAAGGTGCTAGGTAGATGTCGGACAAAATAATATTTGGTCTTCTACGCTGAGCCGTTTAATGGGTGGTCATGAAGGAAATTGGCTGTATTTTTTGCACAGAGGTAGTAGGAGCCTTTATGGGGTTTTAGCCAATAGTAGTAAAAAAAAGTGGTCGACTAAATTTGAGTTGGGGGAAAAATGGTTCAAATGGATCCTATAGGGTCCGCTATGTTCGATGAGGTCGTCTCTGACGGGGAATTTGAGGCCAGCTTAGATTTGGCCAAGGAAGAAAGGATAATAGCCAGGAGGGGGCTAGTCGAAGAGTTCGCTGACCTTGGATAAAAGGATGTTACAACCTGGAGGTCGTGTAATAAAGGTCGGGCATTAGATTTGGTAAGAGCCTATGGTGGATGGGTTATGATTTCGTTAGGAAAATCTAAGGACCTAAAAGTCGTATGGTAAGAGGAGATAAAATCCTACTAAGGATGAAAAGTTTATCTCGCTATGGAGTCTAAGATCATAGAGACGTGTAAAGCTAGGAAATGAGAAACAGTGGGATGTCTTTCTTAGAGAGGACTCTATTTGGACAAGAAGATACCACGAGTATATAAGAGGTTACTAGGTTTCACTTTTACATAAAGGATACTACGCTTTAAGCATACAATTTTCATATACATTCACGAGCGAGATTCTGACTTGAGCGTCAGAAGTTTTCCATCAGGACCCCTCCCCGACGTGTTTTACGAGTTATTGAAGCTCAAGGCGAAGCTCCGTTCATGGAGGTTCTAGTTTAACCCAATTCGGAGGTAATTTTCATATCAGATAGCGTATCTTGCGTGTCTCAGTTTTCATTCTTTTTTATTGTTTTTCTTCTAATTTCAAGTCATTTTTTGAGATTCACAAACGGACAAATTCATCTAAATTACAAAGTACAATTGTGTTAAATAGACCTGTAGAAAAATAATGTCATATTATTTATTATTTCCAACTGAAAATATATTATAAGACTTATATGATTTAGCCAACTGATAAAAGTAGAAATATTCAATATGATTATATAGTGTGAGCACAACTTCAGCCAGTCCGAGATGTCCCTAATTTCAATAAAGGCATAACTCCAATGGTGTAGCCTCATTGTTTTTTTTTCCTCTTCCAACAGGCAAACAACTAAAATTAATTACTCAAAAGAAACGTTTGTACAATCGAACGATCAACTGATTGAAACAAGTAGAAACCCAACTAATAATTATCAGAATAACATCCACGAAGATATCAACAAGACTCTCCTACACGGAAAAAACACAAAGAAAACCTAACTAAAAAGAGCTTGGGTCAAAACAGAATCGAACAAGCAAAAACAGAGAGCAAGCTTCCTAATAGCCTTAACGACAACAACCAAGTGAGAAGAAGGTTCAAATTTCCAAAGCAGCACCGCTGATTGATCAAGCAGCATGAGAAGTTCTTCCAGTTCAAGAATAATGTCTTCTCCAAGCATGAAAAGAAGCTAAGCATTCTTTCCTATACAGTTTGACTTCAATTTTTCAAATGTGATGCTAAAACCTTGGAGTTTAAAAAATGATTTGGGCCAAGTTAATGGTGGATTTGATCCAAGATGAGACAAACGTTTAAACTAATAATGAAGTTAAAAATTCTTTAATTATAACAAAAATGAGTACGTGATAAGTAGAGCATCGCTACTGCCAGGTTATTTGCAATTAGAGCTCGTCCATTCATAGTTTTTATTAAAACAATATACTATTTGAACAAACAAGTCGTTGTAGTATAGTGGTGAGTATTCCCGCCTGTCACGCGGGTGACCCGGGTTCGATCCCCGGCAACGGCGTTTTTTTTTTCCTATTTTTTTTTTCTTATTCGAAAAGTCCCAATGGACCTTGGCAATAGCTCCGTTTGTTTATTTTCATTAAAAAGGCCCATTTGGCCATGGCAGCACTTTGGTGAAAAGAAGCTTCGTTAACAAAAATCTCGAATTGAATAATCAAAAATCAGAACAAATAATAATATTAATAAAAAAAAATGTAAACATTATTTAAATAATTTCAGCAATTTTTATTCCCGCCCTTTATCCTTCACTGAATTTGGGGATATCGCGCGCAAACATACACACACCACACGCGCACACAGCACGCAGAGCTAGACTGAGAATCGAGCGGAGATCAATGGGGAGAAAAGCTGTGAAGGAAGAGAAATCGGACGGCATAGAAATCATATCGATCGGAAAGCTATACAGCGGTTCATGGGACAAGAAGTACTGGAGCTCATCCAGGGTTTTTTTTCAATCTCTCTTTCTGAGCATGCTTTTGAATTGATTTTTGATTGATATTTCTCGTGTTCCGTCAAATATTTTTCTGTAAATCTCCTTCGACATTGATTATTCTGTTTACTTCTCGCTTATGTATTCATTGTATGTGGATATTTAGCTAGTAGTTTGTTTTGTGCCATGGTCAGAGATAGCAAATGCTATTGACAAGACTTGTGTGTATGTGTGTGTGTTTTTGTGTGTGTGCGCGCGCGTGTTTTAGCACGGATTCAATCCAGTTTAGATGTTGAGAAACGATTTTATCACTTCATGTTTCAAGTGTTATTCTTTGTAAATGACAGTGGAGATGATAGTTGTTTTCATAAGCTTGAAGTTTAACCCATTAGCTCTGACCACTAAGGTAAATTCGAAAGTGTAACATGTCTTCTGAAAATCTATTCTGACCTCTATGGAGATCCCAGAGAATGAAGCTTTCTACACTGTGTGTTTGGTGATAATATCCGATGTTTGTAACACAATAAGGCACGTCACTTTGCAGGGGAAGGACCGGTATCCTTATCCTGTCGGATACAGATCGTTGAGGACTCAAAATGGGGTTACTTACACAATGGAAATTTTTGAAGGTCTTAAGGGTCCAGCATTTACGGTGAGTGGGCATCAATTTTTTCATGTAATCTTTCATCCGCTAACTGGATACATCATTAACTACCAATATTGGCATTGGATGACATATTATAGATTAGTTCCACGGATGGCAAGTCTTGTTCTGGGGACACACCAGACATTGCATGGGAGAGCTTTCAGAAGAAAAGCTTTTCAAAGTTGTGGCATGGAAAGAGATCTTCGTCTAAGATAGACGGAGTCGAGGTCAAGCATTTTGCCTTGTTCATTTTTCTTTGTGTTCCTTTTTCCTTTTTCTTTTCTTGTGAGTTATAGCTGCACTTGCAATATTATAGAGTGCCTTCTATTTCTAGGAATAGATGCCCAATAGGTCGATGCTACTTGTTCAACTTAGGACATTTTCCCATCTTGTTCTTATAACAAAAAGGAAGGTTAATCCTGCATTTGGTTCCCAGTTCTCATTAATGTAACAAAAAGTTGGAACTCTAGCTCATGAGTCTCGATTTCTCTTGACTCGTGAAAGTTCAGATAAGCCATTGAATCTTGCAGTAACTTCAGCATGTCCCGAAGTAGAAATTGAATCATGAGAGTCTCTTCTACAAAGTGCATTTTGAAGGGGAACTGGCTATAAAGGTTCATAATATATATTTTCACTAGGAAAGGGTGAACTGTTACACTGCACTCAGCAATTTGCTAGACTTAATCATATTCTTTGGTCTTTGGTGCATGGAAACCTCATCTTTAGGATAGCTTTCTATTTGTTTCCATGATCACCTTCTGATAGAAATTTGACCTTCTCTTAAGGATTTTCCATTTTTGTTTTTGGCTCAATTAAATTCTAGTGCTTCTTCTATTAGTGAAGTTTCTAGAAAAAAAAAATAAATATCAAACGACGCAATGCACCTTGGGTCGCTACGGAAACAGCCTCCTTGTATAATTACAAGGGTAAGGTTTGCGTACAACTGACCCCCAGACCCCAACCAATTGGGAATATACTTCTTGTTGTTTTTGTTGTTTTTCACTAAGAAGCAGAGTTGCAATAACAAGCATCCATGTTATGAGATGTTTCACTACCAAATGTCTTTCATGGCATAACATGGTTTGCATCACCTGATCATTTTTGATATTTTTCATCCGTAGTTTTTAAGAATATGTACGTTACAGTCATGCAATGTTCTTGCAAATAATGCTTCCTCAGCAAACATTTTTATCTATTGAAGTGTGCTGTTTAAGTTGACTTTCGCTGAGTGCCATACTGATTTGTTGGCTATTCTTCCATATTAATTACTTATATTTTGAATCGCATTGAAGTGGTAAAATTGATTCGACTTCCTGGTGCAGTTTTTTGGATTCAAAAACACATTTGTCCAGAGGTTACTGCGGGAGTTGGTAGCGAATGTTGGTGGGACTGCTGAAGAGGGTTTGTCGCCGTCAAGCTTCCCAAGTGGAATCTCTGAAACTGTTAATCATTTGCAGTGCAAACCGTCAAATCCTAATTCTAATTTGCTGTCAGACATGGCGATGCCACAAGTTAAAGGTAAGAGAACCAAGATCGCAAAAGCTGTTAATAGTAAAGGCCTCAGTGGGACTAACTTCAAACACCATCAACAAGAAAAGCACACAAATGACTTGTGCTCTTCAAATTATAAGCAAAGCCATCAATGTGGCCGTGATCCTCCGACTTCAGGTGCCACAAATGAAGCCTCCGATATCAACGGTGGTCCGGCTGTAATAAGACTTGAAAAGTCAGCTGTCATAATTGAAGATGAGAAATGCCCAACGATAGCAGAAAGAGGCATGCAGATGGATTCTGTGGACATAGTTGATGACCTCAGAGTTGTAGATTCACTTCTCCATGAAGAAAGAAATCTCAGTAGTTCCGCAAACCATTCTGGATTCAATATTGGCAACTTGCTCCTGAACCAAGAACCTGTAAGTATATTGGTACTGGTTTAATTATGTTTGTACCCTGATTTAGTGAAATTTACGTAAAGAAATCCATGAATCTATTTAGCTTATATATTTACTGAAAATGATATCCCTGGATATGTTAAGGTCAAGGGATTCAATAGCATAATACCAGAAAAGAGAGGTGGAGCAACTAATCTTCAGCATGTCTTGTCAATTGTGCATGATGCTGATATGTGCATACCCGACAGTTTGGATCCTGCTGAAGGTTTTGCTACTCTTAAACTTAACCTTGCAAACAGAAATAAATCAAGTGATTGATTTAACAATTTCCCGGCCACTTACTATCTTTAATCACATTTATATTCTACCTCAGACATGTATTTGTTTCTTCTGCAGTGAATGACCTGCAAGTGCCTGGGGTTGAAAATGATTCAATCATAAAAGATGCAGTTAAGGATGACATTTTGGTAACTGAATCGTGTCCAGAAGATGGAATATTCTCATCTGAAAACTGCACAAGCTCAGAGAAGTGTCATATTGATTCAATTGGTCAAGAAATAGCCAATTCCATGATGTCAGTTCTACTTCCTCAAGCTGTTCCTTTGCTCAAGACTTTCACGAGAAAGAAAAAGAAAACTGGAAAGCCTTCAAATCTCCAAACAAATAAATTACAGGATGAAGATAGCATGCCAAAGATTAGCGTTGATGGCGCAACCACAGGTGAAGTGTTATATCTTTTCTCCTATTTGACTAATAATTTTATTTTAATTGAGGCACTTGTTGCACAAGTTGCTTGCTATGATCTTTTCGTTTACTTTTCTAAAACTTTTCAGTCTGCGGGCTAGCCGAGCACTCAGATACAAGAAAGGTTTGTACCATCTCTGGTGGTCAAGATTCAGCTGGAAAATCAGATTATGTGGCACCTGATAGTTTTGATAATGATGATCCTCAATCTGTATTTCCCAATTCTGATGCTGCCAAAGCTGGTCAGTTTTGTTATTTGGTGTTTTCCCTCCCTCTATAAGTCCCTTATCTCTATGTAGTTTTATTGGTTGAACCTTCATTTGGATCTTATATCCATCTAACCTTTTTAATTTTCCTGGGCATGAATTCTAAAATATTAAGCTTCAACTCTAAATAACTGGATGATGATGACTGGTACAATTGCATGTGCAGATTTGTAGAAGAATATTTTGATCATATGTCTTCTATGCATGGACAGATACTGGGACAGCTGGTGTTAAATTTGTGACTGCAGCAAATATTGGTCCTGCCCCTATGAAGGAAATAACTTCAAACTCAAAACGAGCCAGGTTTGAGTGCCAGTCCTTAGATAAGGTTCCTCCTGCTCATGCATCTATAATGCATGGAACTTATAAATCAGAAACCATCATGGACAAAAAAATCTCAGATATAAGTATGCCTGAGGTACGAAGTATATATTGCATTCAGTTTAGGTGATCTAGTTCTGCAAATCATTTATCAACAATTTCCACATCAATACTTCACATTTTTTATGACTTCAGAAATCTGAAGCTAGATTTGCCAAATTGCGCAAAAACACGGACATTTGTGGTAGGGATACTTCATGTTCAAAGTCAGAAATCCCAAGTACAAGTGGCTGCCGCAGTCTGCCTGATTACAATGAAACTAAAGATGATTCTAGAGAGAATACTCGGCAAAATATGGAATATTATAGAAAGTCACTGGGCCATCTAGAGCTTTTTGCACACTATATCCATCCCAAACCAATTTCCATGGTTCATCTGATTGTTAAAGAGAAAGAGGTTTTTGTATGTGTTACATGTGGATATCTGGAGCACAATGAAAGCACCCTCTTTTTGTACAAAGCCTCAATGAATCGAGAGAAGACTAGTTGCCCTACTTTAATTGGCCATGCTCCAATAGCTTTCCGAATTCCAAAATCTAATCTTGGAAAAGATGTAAGGCCGCTGATTTAATTTTTGTCACATCAACAGTTCAACTTTGCATATAGCAACTCAGTAACATTCCACTTGTTTTGCAGAGTGCTCCATATAGATCTTCACTGCAGTTAACTCCAGATGCACAGTATCTTGTTCTATTGAACAGCATTATTACTCCTTACTGTAGGTAAATATTTTCTTTTGCTCTGTATGGTCTACTCATGTTTGGACAGTTTAATTATGTAAGTGTGCAGACTCTTAAAACAAAACTTTGCACCTATGCTTCCAGGGAGGGTAAACTGCATTGCTCGTGTCCAGTTTGTACTTCAGATTTCTCTGAGAAAAATGCAGTTAAAATTTTACGTTTAAACAAGGGATATGCCTCCCTTGTGACAAGACTGCAAACATCTCAAGGTGTATGCTGTTTATTGGTCTGTGGGTCTACAGTTCTGGCTGGGGAGGAGGGTGGAAAGCTGAAGCTGTGGGTCATGAACTCTCGGTGGAGGTGATTCAAAGCCTTTCTTTCTTATGACTTACCCAGGAACTCTAATCTACTCTGGAGCAAACGTGTTTGAGAATAAAACAGCAAGGAAAATGCCAATACGTGGTGTTTGTCATTTGATTCGTTTCTTATTATGTTGATGATTTGATTTGTTTTTGGCATACATTCTATAGCAGATTGTAAAGTGTTGAATGGTTCTTGATTGGTTTAGCATCATAGATGGAATTGGAGATATATTCAACTCTATTAGTGTCATTTGTTTATTCATGCTAAAAAAATGAATCTGTACACAATGTACAAAATGCGGCCATGTTCTGTGATTGGAGTATCTGTACAAATGGGTCACAAATCTGTTGATTTGTTCTATCATACTAGTTCAGTTTATAAAACGAAGTCTTACTGTTCATAAAAAAGGACACACTCTACATTGAAATCATACAAACATGTAAGTCTCATACTTGGAAAACGTTTACAGCTGAAAGCACAAAGGTCCTTCTGAATTATCTCAGATAATTGATTTCCATCAGTTTCATTTTACCAAGCTTAACCTCCAATGTACCTGGCATCGCATCCCAATCAGGCAGCTTTTATCTTCATTTTCTCTTTTTAGATAATCATTCACTCTATGCTAACTTGTGCTTCTCTAATTGGCAGTCAACAGAAAGAAGATTGTCATTTACCAACATTTGACAGCATGTTTCCTAGTATTGTGGAGTTGAAGACTATTCCGAACTCTGATAGTTTGGTCGTTGGCCACAATGGCCTAGGGGAATTTGGCTTATGGTATGTTCCTTTATTCTTGGAAAACCTGAAACCTGTAATTAGATTAGACTGTGCACGTAATGTTGCAGAGTATTTATGTATAGTGGTTTGCCCTTTGCACAAAGCCGTCACATTGTTCGAGGCTTTCAATCAACAATTATTAACAAAGCCATCACATTGTTTTACTTATTTTGCCCATAATTATTATCTGTGGGCTTTTCAAATTACTGAACAAATAGTAAGCTGAATGGACTGCATGAATGCTTTCTTGGATGCATGAATGCTTTCTTTCACAATTATATCTTTTAAAGAAGTTTATATTCATATTGTGCAGGGACATTAAAAGGCGCAACCTGATATCAAAATTCTCCTCCCCAGGCATGTTGATTTCAGGGTTGATTCCTGTCAGTGCTTTCAGATGGCAAAGGAATGGAGAATGCAAGATGAAGGCACTAGTGGATGGAATCATGGATGCCACAAAAACTTCGTTCTTGAAGAGATTCGAACATCACATGTTCTCATCAGAGGGTAAAGATGCGACTGTTTGGCTTCTGATATCAACCCCTTCTGATCCGGATTCTTATCAATCATCCGAAACAGAAGCGAAACTGAGTGAGTGTTGGAGGCTTGCTTTGCTGGTCAACAACACGGTTATCGCTGGAAGTGATTTGGATCAAGGGTATAAATCTTCTACTTTATGCAGTGAATAATAAAAAAACTACCCTTGAATTTCAGTCTAATAACAGAAAATATAGACAAATAAAATGAAGAGATTTGTGATTAATATTCCTGATATATGGATCTGGGTAAGCAAACAATTAACAAAATTTATGTCAAACTCTAACAAAATTTATCTCCTTGCATCCTGATCTGATGAGGTAAAGTGCTTGTACTTGCAATTATAATGTCACCCGTCCTGTCTGATAGAAGTTCTTGTTGCAGGGCTGCTTCAGTCACACCTATGGGTCATGGAATTATAGGTAGACCTGATGGACAGGTTTATATGTGGGAACTATCTACAGGGCTGAAGCTAAGAAACATACTCTCATTTAAAGGTAGTTTCACTATCTAACCGGGGTCACCGCTGAAAGGACATTTTGCCAACCTGAATTGCCCAACTAATCTTACATAGATTCAATTTCTCAAGTTCCTATCAGCTAAAAGATAATATAATTACTCAATTTCTGCAAAAGCTTTCGCAAAATATATCCTGCACAAAATATGTGTTTCCGTGCTTAAAATCCCACTTCATTTTTTGTTAAGTTGCTCGACATTGGTACTTCAGGTGGCACAGTGCCGTGCATAACTACCGACACATCCAACTTTGGTGCTTTGGCTGTGACAAGTGATGGTGAGCTGCTGGTTTATCTGCCCTCTTGAAAAGGTTCTGCAATTATTTGTCGATACGCCAAAAAAATATTGTTCTTTGGTCTATTGATGATGGGATCAATACTCTTCCAAAACTAGAACTTGTCAAATCAGAAAAACCAAAAACCAAAAAAACAAAAAGTGAAGAAAATGTTGGGCTGATCTTTTCAGCGCCACATCATGCATGAGCTGTTGTTATTTCAACAGGTTTGTTGTCATAATCACTCAATGTGGATGTAAAATATTCTGATCAATTTGTAATGCTGTCTCTCTTTTCAGTTTGCCTTTCAATGTTGGAATTGGATATTTAGTTCAGTATTTTCTTTTCGAGTCCTGAACAAATTACAATTTCAATCTTCATGTTTGCTTTCCCATCACATTAGAACTTTTGATCACAAGGAACAAGCCCCGAAGGAGCTGATAACTTCCATTGCTTGTTCAAAAGTAATGCTATGACATAATCAAAAGTAAAGCAACTCAATCAACACAACATAAAATCACATAAACAAAGTCGAATAATGAATAGAGCCTATAAGGTCTCCAACCACATCTTTAATCCAACTTGCTCCATAGCTAAATAATGAATACAAAAAATAGGATGGGAATCTATTTCTTGTTGCCATTGGGGAGCTTAGCCGGGGCATCCCCAGAAGGGTTGAGCTCGTCCCAAGCCTCAATCCACGTCACCATGGCCTCCGCCAGCTTTGTGAAGTAAGGATCAATGGCCGAAAGTTTGTCCTTGACTTGCTTGGCCAGCTCAATGTAGCAGTGCTGGACTGTTGTGCATTCTTTCGGGAGAATAATTGACTGGAAAAACGGGATGATCTGTTCCTGCCAGTAGATCCCTTTGTACTCCTTTTTCAGGTTCACAAACGGGTTGCTGGCTTTGCTGTGCCATATGTAGGGCAGACCTGTCTTCACTCCCAGGTTCAAATGGTCACATATCACCTGCAAAATATTCAAGATTTTATCGAGTTTCTCTTATTTTTCATCAATAAATATGAAAATATAGGAGTGAGTAAATGAGAAATGGTGGGTGGGTAAAGTTTCTCGTACTTACTCTAGCCAGTTTTTGGAAATTCCGTTAACGGTTGATTACTGAGTTTCAAAATTACAAAAGAAAAACCTACAAACACCATTACTAGAAATTTATTTCCCAGTGGCAGTGAAACTTAGTAAAGAAAAAAAAACGTTGAGGCGAATTTTGTAATTCTAAAACAAATCGCTGGAATTTTATATTATGTAACTAGTTTTACTGTTTTATATTTATTTAGTGATTCACATTGGATATATACATGAGGTTTGTGAAGAAGATATGCCATAATGAAAAACTGAAACAATAAAATGAGGCTCTAGAATTGCAAATTCTTATGATAACTAGACAAAGAAAGCTTCAACAAGTTACCTTGGTGCACCAGCCGGCCCACATGTCGTCATACCGCCCGATCGGCTGACCATCGCCCATGAGCCCAAAGTACATAGCGGGCCCGATCAAATCCCGATTGAAACCCAAATTCATACCACACATCGGGAAGATGGTTCCCTTGGGAATCGTCAAAACTGCATCCACATATCTAAAAAAACCAAAAACAAACAATAATAGGCTAAGACTAGAGTCCAAATAAAAAAGTTATGATCCATAAATCTTGCAATGTTTTTATAGTCACGTGCCTGGTATTCCTCTCACGGGGCTTGACAAGCTGAGTTGGCGCATCATAATCGGGGATGTTGAGCCAGAGACCATGAGAGACGGCAGTGGGTACACCCTCACGTAAAGTAAAAGGATAACCACGAACAAAGTCGGCACCTTCCCTATACGGATCATATAGAGTATTGAAGAAATGGGGAGTGGATGGAGACAAGAGGTTCTTTATGTGCTGCTCGAGAGCGTTTATGTCTTTCCCGGATGGGTCCTTGGCCACCTAGACATCGTGAAGGTAAAAAGTACAGTTAACTAACAATCATACTTCGAGACATCGTATTACAGAACTAGAAAAAAAAAAAAAAAAATGGAAGCCATGTCATTTAAGCTAGTAGCCAAAGGGAGAGCAAGATCCACAAGGAATCACGACAAAGATGTGCTTGATAATTAATTAAATTCATTTTGTGCTCGCGCAACGGGGATGTATAATAGAGATGGGCATTTCAAACAATACGACACCAGCACCAAGCTACTACATTCTACTTTTGGAGCATAGAGTTTGAGCTGAAATAACTACCTCATCCAAATTAGTTCAGATGGCACAAAACCAGAGTGTAAAAATAACCCATGATATAAAAAAAAAAAAGAAAAAAGGAAAGGAAAAAGAAAAAAACTCGAAATCAGCACAAAGTTATGCACAAAATTCAAAGTCTCAAACCTAATTCTTCCTCAATTCAAGAACCAACATCATACACAATAAGGGCATCTCCAATGGTAATAGTTATTACTAGCTATATAGTTAGCTGACGTGGATGTGAGAGATAAGAAAAATGACTATTTTACACTATTGGACCCACATACTCCTCTCACATGATCTTGGGCTACGTGAAATAGATAAGCTATTTGTTTGTAGCTAGTGACTACTCTCTCTCTTACTTTTTCCCTGTCCACGTCATAATAGTTAGCCAAATAGCTAACCATTGGAGACGCTCTAATAAGTCAAGATCCAAATTCATCCACACCCCAAAACACCAATTCAACATAAAGATCCTATCTTTCCCTTCACACATAACCAATCCAACACAATAATAATTCAAGATCCAATATTTTATCCCTCCAAAAAGCAAAAAAAAAATAAATAAATAAATAAATAAAAAGACTAAGAAACACAATTATTACAGAAAACAAAACATGCAAACAGTTCAAACAAAAGGATGTTCGAGAAACTCACAAAGCAATCGTCATCAATGGTGTAAATGTACTTCTTCTTAGAGACCATGTACCCAAAGCACCTGCAGGCAGAGTCCTTAAAGGAGATGCAGGAGGCTTTCGGGCCAAGAATTCTGTTAATATCATTGCGGTTGTAGAGCTCGTAATCGAAACCCTCGGGGACTTTGATGTTTTGTGAAGGGTCACCATCCTGGACTATGATTAGATGGTACTGCTCGAAAAAGGGCCGCCACATCTCGAGGAAATCGAGGTTTCTGATGGTGGGTATCACTATATCAAGCTCATCTTTCAGCAGGGGCGTCGATTTTTCTCCGGCCATTGTTATCTTTTTCGAATTTCTCCGTCACTATGTGTTTGTGCGTGAGGGACAAGAGGAGGAGGCAAAAGGAGCAGGGCAACGCGGTTGGTTTTTCTCGGTCTCTTTTGAGGCTTCCAAAATTTTGCAATGCACAAGAGTGATTAGGACTTTGTGATGCTCAAATAGAGTTCTTTTACTAATCAACTTCTGTTATTTATAAATGTGTTAATTTTTTGGGAAATACTATATTCCCGTTACGGAACCATTCCGTTTAGATTTGAAACCGTTAAATCGTTATGTAACCGTCGTGGATCATTGATCTAACAGTTACAAACCCCGACAAAATAGTTCCGTAACGAGATAATAAAATCTCCCTTTTTTATGTTAAAATTTTTGTGTGTCGTCATGTAGATAGACTTTTATATATATCTACTAGTACAATACCAGTATACTACACCTGTAATCGTTAAAAAAAATATGTCGGAAATTAAATAATAATGACGACAAAAAGTGTTTTACCTTTTAAATATTATTTTAAAAAAATATACTGTTATTTACATTTAAAATGATATCGTCACTTACACAACCACCATTTTATATTGTAATTTTTTTTTATTTATATCATATACTACTTTGTAGTTAAGTTAGATAAAAAAAAAAAAAAAATATTTTTTTGAGTTAATATTAATAGGTGATTTATTTTAATTATAAATATAAATAAAACTATTCGTTTATTTTATATGTGTAATATAGATGTCAAACCGAAGCTCATCAAAACATGATTAATTTGATATATTATATACAAAAGTTGCTAATAAATAAGAAATCTATTAACTTTTAAATATATTTATAATTTAAGTTAGAAAAATTATTGTAATTCTAAAAGAAATTTGAGGAAAACAGAAAGATTGAGAAAAAGTTTATATACCTTATAAACCACGTCCATAATATGAAAATGATATTAAAACATAATTAATGCTCTTACAAAGGACCATAGATATCTACTATATTTATAAATATTTCAAATATAGTTAATTATAGAATTTTTTTTAAAAAAAAAATCATCCAAAACCAAACAACAAAGCTTAAAAAATTGTCACAAAGGATCCCGAAGCATTCGAGTCTGCCACTTAGGCTCAGCACATTCGAGAATTTTGTATAAGGGGAGTACGACTTGTATGATTATAAAACATTTTTTAGATTAATTTTTTTTCAAAACTTAAAAATTTATTATTGATATTATATATATATATATGTATGTATATATAAATATTAAATTATATTTTTGATGATTTGTAGTTTGATATTCATATGGCATTATAAAATATAAATAATATATTTACCTAAATTTTATTTTAATTTTTTAAGTATTTAAAATTTGTAAATAAATAAGTCAAATTAAGATTTAAGTAAAAAATTCTTAATTAACATTTATGTATTACGCTAACAGAACCATTCAAAAAAATATTTAAAAGCTAAACCATTTATATCAGAACTGTTCCGAAAACTGAATCAAAATCACTCTGAACCGAAAAATAGTTGTTGACCTTTTGACTATCTCTGTACCGAACCAGACCGAAAAAATAATTGGTACGTTTTTGGAAATTTCACAAGCGAGAACTGCACCGAACTGTCTCATACCGTACCAAATGAAGAACCGAAATTAAGAACCAATTTATAACTTAGATGTGTGTTATAACATATTTTATGTCAACTTTGATCCTATATAATTTGAGAAGTTTTAAAATGTAAATAAATATAGTAATAGCAATTAAGCTTCACTCAAATTTCATGCTTAGCAATACTTGAACTATAATTGAATTTTTCCTCTTATAAAAAATTATTTTGAAGGGTATGAAAGGTTAAATTATATTTTTTTACAGAAAATACTATATTATATTTTGTTTGAATTTTAAATTTTCAATAATAGTTGCATAAATTTAGTCTTAACTAAAATTGAGAGTTGCTTCTAAAGTTGATTTCAAAATAAAATATTTAATATGAGGAAGTATTGATGAATGTTGATTTTTTTTAAAGTATATAAAAATTAAATAACTAAAGTTTTGAGTTACTTATAAAGTTGATTTCAAAATAAAATCTTTAATAAGATGAGTATTGATGGATGTTATTTTTTGTTTTAAAGCATTTAAAAATTAAAATCTAGGTAGTCATTTAAAAAGAATAAAATAAGAAATCACCGAAGATCCGAACGAACCATATCGAAACGAATCGTTCCGATAGTTCTGAATATCGTATCGAACCGAACCGAATAAATCGTCTCGATTTTATGTACGATTCCAGAGATCAAATTTAGTGATTTTCAAATTTTGGTACGGTTCCGGAGATTTCTCAATCTCCGAACCATACCCCACTCAAGCTTTTCCCTAAATGTTATGACATTATTTTGATACAATGGTTGACATAATGATGTGTATTATTTAAAGTTGTTGATTTTAAAGACGATGTAATATGTAAAATTACAATATCATGACATTATATTTGTGTAGCATGTGTTGTGTTTGTATTATGTGAAAATTTATCTCAACCATTATTTTTGTGTAGCATGGCCCATTCAAACAAAGATAATAATTTCAGCCAATGTCAAAATATTTTAAAATACTAACATGCTGATGTAAAGCTTGTTTGTGTATTTTTAGCAATATTTTTTATTATTTTGTTTTTCTATGGAGATTTATAGCTGTTATGAATTTATCACTTATGACAAGGGATGTAATGAGTCGGGTCGGTTGCGGGTTTTGGAAAATTTGAGCCAACTTTACCAGAACCCGGCTCATTACTCGGTTATTGGCCTTCGTGTTTGCATAAGGTTTACCTGACTCGTATTTGTAGAAAAAAAAATTATTCCAAAATTAGTTACAATACGATTAATAAATTACTAAATAAGTTTTTACATAAAATATTTATAAAAAAATATTCTACAATGTTTTGGAATAATGAGATTTTATGATTTAATTTTTATAGTCTAGTTCATATTATAGCATTTTTCAAAAATAAAATAAAATAGAATAAGAAAAAAGGGCAATGCGCTATATAAAAATTTAATAATAAATGTTTAAAATGATAATTATTTAAAATATGAGACTTTGAATAAAAATGTAATAATATAATTATACTACTTCAAAAGAAGAATATTATGTATAAGTTTTACTAATATATTATGTATGTATTAATCTTTTCAAAATTATTATTTTGAAAAAAGAAATATATATTTTTTTTTGTCGGTACAAAGAAGAAGGCCAACGGCCAATGCTAGAACTTGTCGGGGATATGATACCCCAGCGCTATAATGCTCTAACCATGTTCCTAGCCCTATAGGCGGTGTCGAAGCTCGATGCAGGCCAGGCGAGTACGAGGCTGCCAAGCTCGCCATATGATCAGCAGCGAAATTCGCTTTTCTATGGATATGTTGAACTCTAACATCCCAGTTCATGTGGAGTAAGTTGCGAATGGCCTTAATCATCTGCTCATGTGTTCCAAAACAGCTATTTTAAAATGCACTGGCTATCAATTTCAGCAATAACTTGCCGATATCCTAACTCCCACGCCATAAGAAACCCCAGAAGGAGCTCCAGAGCTCGGCTCCCGTAATGGTACAGGACCCAATATTCAAGAGAAAGCCCTCGATCCACCGTCCTATATCATCTCGGACCAGCCTACCCGCACTACTCATCCCCGATTGGTAATCAAAAGCCCCGTCAGTGTTCACTTGAATCCACCCGAGGATGGTGGATACCACCGAATCATGCGGGTAACGTACGGTTTAGCCCCGACCTGCATGTATGCCGCTGCGGCTCTGGTGTAAGTTTCCACTATGTTCGCGATTTCCATTCGCCGGGCCTCAAAAAGAAATATATTTAGCCACATTGTTTTTAGTTTTTTCATTCAACTCTTTTTAAATTATATTTTTAACTATTTTATATTCATATATTATACTAATTTAAGATGATTGCTCTTATACATTGCGTTTTGCATGAATGATAAACTTTTAATGTTAGTTTGCTA
>CACSLK010027752.1:21273208-21303332 GCA_902706635.1 Striga hermonthica | reverse complement strand
CAAGCGCCGCTCCAAACAACCACAAAGCATCGACGATCAGAATCCCAGGCCTCCCGGAGCAGGCAAGCTGCCGGAGAAGCCAAACCAATCGACCGAAGAAATAGCGCAACTGAACCAAACAAACCTCCACAGAGCAGCTCCCACCGGCGGTCGAGATGGAGACACGAACCACCAGTAAGACGCCGAACCTGAAGCCCGCCGGCGCCAACAAGAACCATCTCTGCCGTCAATCGAACGGGACCCTAATCGCGGAGTACCCGAGTCGCAAAAGGGGCCACGCTGACTTGTAGAGGGCCAGACGGTCAAGGACGACCCCTGGCCGAGATGCTGTCGTCGTCGGAGGAGGCAAGTGGCGAATTTGGAGGAGAAGCTTGATTTGGGGGTAGGGTTAGCGAAGCGGAAGAAAAAAGGGGCCTTCTCTATGGCTTGATTTTTGTTATTGTGTCATAATATGACCCGAATTTTTGACATTTTCAATTGAGAGTTTCAATTTTTAAGTTATTTTCAAGTAAATGCTTACTTTTACATTCTAGATCTATCTAAATCACCAACTAACTTTATATTTTTACATAAATATGTAAACCATAATACTGTTTTTTTAAAATTTATATTTTAATAATTAGAAATATCAATAGTAAAATTAAGAAAATTAATTCAGTTAAGCTAAATTAATTTTGCATAATTGTAATTTATTTTAATTATTTTTTTTTATGAAGCTAGTTTTACAAATATATTTAATACTTTTATTGGTATTAATTTTATATATTCTTAACTTTTTCACAAATATAATTTTTATTCAAAAATAATTTTTTGTGTAATTTTATTTAAAAAATAAAATTATATTTCTAAATAGTTTATTTTTTAATGTTATCACATATTTGAAAAGAAATACTAAAAAATAGCTAGTCGGTTTTAATGTTATCACATATTTGAAAAGAAATACTAAAAAATAGCTAGTCGGTGAATGAATTTTCTGTTACATTAAGCTAAAATTAACTAAGAACTTAAATGAATTAGTTTTTTCTAAAAATCCCCTCCCCTATCTATTATTTCAGAACGCGCTGAGTCTATGTGGCTGTTTTTTGTGCTTCGGAATCCTATGTGGCAAAATTACATGCTTCGTTATTAGGCTTGGGTAAATTTTAATTTAATTCCAAACCAAAAATAATTAGGTTTGGATTACCATAAATATGTTAATTATTTACATGTATTAATTGCAGTTTAATATCATTCTTTATTATAACTATTGAATTATATATACTTTTTAAAAGTTAATAACTTTTATATTTTTTATCAGCTTTACATATGTAATATATCAAATGAATCTTCTTTTGATGAGCTTCGATTTAACATCCATATTGTATGTATAAAAAAATAATTTATATTTATCTTTATAACAATAATAAAATTATTTTTAATATTAATTAGATAAACAAAATTATTTATCAACTAATATATTTATATTACAATTAGTTATATGATATAAGTTATAAAAACTAATATAATATAACACATGTAAGTCATAAGTAACACATATCATTCTAAATATATAGTAATATATTTTTTTTTTGTAAAAAAGTAAACTAAATTTAATATAGTTTTCTCATTAATTTTAAAATTTAAGAATAATTTTTTAACAAGCACCCGTGTAATACACGGGTATTGTACTAGTTTTCATTACTACTAAACAATTCTAAGTTGACTAGCTTTATGTACAATGAATTAGTTTTTCTAAAAATTTTCATTACTACTAAACAATTCTCAGTTGACTAGCTTTATGTACAAATTTATTTTCGTTACATTTATGCAAAATTAATTTAGCTTAAATAAATTAGTTTTCTTACTAAAGTAATTTTGTTAAAGATATCTATAATTATTTAAAATATAATCTTCAAAATAATAATATTTTAGTTTACATATTTATGTAAAAATATAAAGTTTGTTGGCGTCTTAAATTGAGAAATAGAATGTAAAAGTAAGTCTGTAATTGAGAAAACTTAAAATTTAAACTCTCAAATAAAAAGGTTGAAAACGTAGACCCTATTGTGACACAATTATAAAATGTCAAGTCGTACAAAAGAATATCCCCTAAAATAATATTTAAAATACAATAATTAAAGATAATATGATGTAAAAATAAGTGAGAGATGATGGGAAACGATAGTGTAACGACTCGTTTTTTAAACAAAAAGCCCTTAGTTTTCTGAAAAAGTTTAATTTTTCCAAAAATCATTTTTGAAAAGTAAACTTTTTTCGGGCATTACTCAAAATCATTTTTTTCATTATCACTTAGCTCAAGACACAACTTAAGCCGTTGGGAACTCATTGCCCAAAATTACAATTTCACAAATTGAGACATAATCCAAAAACTACTCAATCATAATAGTTTCGAATAAAAAACATACCACAGTTCAACGTATCAAAATCCAAAAGTCACACAGTTTGGAAAAACATTCACCGGAAGCAAAATAAACACAGTTCATAAAAAAAATAAGACCACACTCGCTCAATCGTCAGCGCAACCAACAACTCAACCTGAAAAGATTGAAATAGTAGAGGTGAGCAAGCAACAAGCTCACCGTGGAAAATACTATGCAATATACTCAATATAACAACAGACAATATTATCGTAGTATGAATATAAATCACCACAACTACCTCCAACCCTGCCATACGCTCATGTATACACACCTTTACCATCTGCATTCATCCATCGACGGGAGCCTGTAGCGCCCACTTACTATTCTTTTGAAAATGCTACTATCTTCAGAAATAATTTGAACTTTTTCAAACAAAACATTTCCTGGGCAACTACTAAAAACTCTTTCGTTCAAAATTGTCTAAAACTTTCTCTTTGTTTCTTGCTTTCTCAAACTTGCTAAAACTTTCTTTTCTTTTTCTTTATCTCGACCCAAGCCTCTCACTTGGATCCTTAGGGAACTAACTCCCAAAAACAATTTAAGATAATAAGTAAAGTACTCGAATAAAAATACTTAGTCTTGATTTTGAAATCTGATAACTCTCAAAACAAACTCAATATCTCAAAACAAACTACAATCCAGATCACAGAACATGAAAAAATAAAAAAGTTTGTACAATGTTCGCGGAACACACTCAACATAAAATAAAAGACTACCACCAGCCATCCAGTGCCCATGCACAGCTGCTCAACCTGAATATGGTAAATTGTGGGGAATGAGCAAACAACTACCCAACCTTGAGCCTATACAATACAGATATTCAAACGTATACCATGAATGCTAACATGCAACACAAATATTTGGTCTAGCAACCATCTGATAGGCACATCTCATCTCAACGCAGCCATCTAATAGGTGCAACTTTCCTTAGTGCAGATCACACTGCCATCTTAGGCGCGACTTAGCACAGTACAATCGCCTCAATAGGCATAACAATGCAGCCGTCTAATAGGCGCAACATAAAATTCGTGAAACACATAACAACGATCAATATCACATAAAGTATAAAGAATACAATAAGGCATAGACTCCCCACTTAAATACTCGGAACTGAAGAAATTAATGCTTCTGTGGAAAAGCGAGGGCTTCACTCCTCGGAATGTACATTATCGAAGCACAACTTGAATAAATACTAACTCTTACTTGGTAAAATAAATTTACCAATTTGAAGAATTTTCTAGCTTAAGGTTTCACGACTTAGAAAATTTTCTTAGATATTGGAACTCTCAATTAGGACATTTACAAAATCTCTGAAAAAGGTTTTCGGAATAAAATTTTGAGTCTCGGCTTAAAAATTCGATTCAAGGCTCTGAAAAGAATGCTCAAAATATTTAAAACAACTCGAGACATTTTAAAAATATGGTTCGGGACTTTTTAAAACGGCTCTCGGTCTAAGTGTGGTTGGCTGCTGGCGCGAGGTCTAACCGTGGGGGCACTGGCGCAAGAGGTCGCCCGCGGGCGCTCCCCTGCTTGCTTGGCCCGACACTGCCCTGGTGTTGCGGCACAGCCTCGGCGAATGCACGCGGATGGCTGTTGGCTTGGGTTACTCACACATGGGGTGTTGCTGGAGCAAACATAGTCTGTTGGGATGGGTGGTGGACGCTGAGACGTTGCGGGTGGTCTGGAGCTGCGGGGACGCGCGCGCACGAAAACACACAACTGCGGCGCAGTACGTGTCGCTGGGGCGCAAGGTCAGTGCCCACGGCACGCCTGCGTGCAAGGCGCCTGTGAGCGCACACAGCCAGCACTCGACAGCGACCGTGGATGCTGCGACCTGGCACAACGCCGTTGTTTCCGACAATTTCCCCGACATACCCACATCATCTCATGAACAGGTTAAAAATATAAAATTTGGGGCTGAAAGCTCAGGTTTTTAAAGGAGATTTTTGGCTAAAAAATTAGGCCCCAACAAAATCAATTTTTGCAAAATAACTAAGGCATTTGAATTCATTTTTCAACCAACTTTCAAAGTCAATAAATCACCATTTTTTCAAGGTAAGATGGACAACATTTCCGAGGCTACTCATGCTAGATTTTTGAACCAAAATTCATGTAGGTCTCATATCATTAAGATCCAAACATTGTTGGATTTTAGTCATACGAATCAATCGCACAAGCAGCAGAATTTTAAAATTTTCTTACCAACAAGGAAGATCCAGCTATAGCTATTCGATATGATCCTAGATCGACGAGAACTTACAGTTTAAGCTTTGCCTCCAACTATGGTATCCACGCAATCCAGATCCCTGTGCACGATCCAACACAATGAATCCTTTCCGGTGAAGATGCTAGGAATCCTCAGTCAGAAAGCAAGAGAGTTTTGAGTTCTTACAGTTTTTATCTGCTCTCATCTAATGAAAAGATAATCACCTATTTATATAATTAGGTCAAACCTAATTATATGGGCTTTAGGATACCCTGCAGCCCAATAGATAATTGAACCTAATCCAGTTAAGGATTTAATTAAGACAAGTCCAATTTAACTTAATTAAATATTTTCAGTCTAATTGAAAATAAGCTCATTACTCAAAAATAAATATTCCAATCCAATTGAATATTTAACACTCTCGATTCACTCTTAGTCGGAAAATGAATTGCATATTGTGTGACCCTACAGACCTTGCATAAATCTAATTTATGATCCTTACGGAACTCCTAGACTGCATCAAAGGACGAACTCAAAATATGAAGTACGTTTACATAGACAAAGCTAACAAACCTTTAGTATAGAATCAATAGTGATATGGTCCCTTCATTGACGAACCACTCGATTAAGCTTAGGATTTGAACATGTGTCTATCCAAACAGCTTAATCATTTTATCTCATCTCACTGAATTTTATCAATTATATTTGAACACCATTTCAAATATAATCACGTGCATTGGCCAATGACTTTATCAACCCAGTATAGAGAAACGAGTGTTCTCTCGAAACTATATTCGAGGAATGAATCATATCTTGGCTCAACTATCAATTTCATGTATATCGTGATCTACCTAACACAAGTCTGTGTCTACCCTTAAGGGCGTAAGCATTGGACTAGGCCTAAGTAAATCACTCTATACATGAATTGCATATTGACCTCAAGTCAAAGGACTATTACACCATTCCACACACCAACACTCCCATAGACACATAAACAAATGGTTTATCGGTAGGGTATGACAATACTCTCTAAAGTATCCATGTGTCCATCACAAATAACAAATATTTATAGCAGTGAGACATACTATATTCTCCAAGAATATGATGCAGACAACATGTCAATCTATCGTGTATCATTAATATCTCTTTCTTAGTGATCATCGATTGAGGCGCTTTGAGAGTTTTACTTTATCAATTAACATCTCACTCTGTTAATGACTGTATTAACTCAAGGGAGCAATTAATTAATAAATTACAAATAAGCAAACAATTATTTAATTAATTGCAATACCATAATTATAATCCAATATATTATTAATGTGATCATGTATATATGTCCTTAAAATGATTGCCTCTAGGACACATATACCAACAATCTCCCACTTGAACTAGATGCAATCACCAATGTATCTAATACCTATTTTCTCAAAATAACTATTGTGCTCAACTATGCACAATGGTTTGGTGAACGAACTATTCAAGTAATTTTCCACTTGAACACGTTCTAACTTATTTCTCCTCTATCAATTATCTCTAAATAAATGATAGCGTCTTTGTATATGTTTATTTCGTTGTTGGATCTTGGCTCCGTTGCCAGTGCAATCATACCGTTTTATCATATTATGTAGATATTAGATAAATAGCACTTGGAACTACACCTAGCTCATTTAAGAACTCATGTATCCAAATAGCCTCCATAGGCTTTTAACGCAACAATGTACTTGGCCTTTATGGTTGAATTTATACTGGTTTATTGCTTGGAACTATTCAAGCTCATTGTCTCATCATTGAAATGAATGTAAGACTATTAAATTATTCCCACCATAGAATTAAATATATTCTTTACTCCATCTAATGTACTAAAGAACTGTCTTAACAGTCTTCCAATATACCTCCCTAGGATTTTATTGGAATCTATAAGTGATACTAAGTGCATAACCCATATAGACCTCTTACATGTCATAACATGCATGATAGACCCCATCGCATAGGTATATGTGATCTTCTTCATGCCCCAAGTTTAGCAATAATGGAAAGACAATCCTTCTTTCCTAACTTGATGTCATGACTATTGGAATATTCTCTTTTGTTAAAATTTTCCATGGAGAAGCACTTCAGTATCTTGAATATACACGTGGACCATGAAACTCTAACATTCTATTAGGTCTATCTTAGATCCTAATTTCAAGAGTATAGCAGTTTTCACTCAAGTCCTTCACAATGAAGGCATTTGATAATCAATCTTTCATTGACTGCAAGTGAGGAACATTTTTCATTATCAATATGTCATACACATATATGATAAAAATAATATTATCCTCACTGTATTTACTATAAATGCATAGATCATTATTATTCCTCACAAAGCCAAACAATTATGTAACTTTGTAGAAACAAATATTCTAACTCCCAGAGGCTTGCCTAAGTCCACTATTGGACCTTAGTAACTCGCATACTAATTTTGAATTTGACTTTGCCGTAAAACCTTTAGGTTGTACCATATGTACATCCTCCAAGTTCCCATTAAGGAAAATGATTTTAACATCCATCTATCAAATATCATAGTCATAGCACGCAACTTTTGCAAGTAAAATCTAACTATCTTAGATGGACATGGTTTGATTAACAAGTGATAAATGGTTTATTATAGTTAACGACTTTACGTTGACTATAACCTTTAGCCACCAGCCTGGCCTTGCAGGTTTGTACTTTGCCATTTACATAAGTGTTCTTATGGAAAACTTATTTATATCTAATAGGTCTAACCTAATTGGAAAATCAATCAAGTTCTAAACTTGATTTGTGTACACCGAGTCCGTTTCTGATTTCATGGCTTCAAGCCACCTCTCCGAGTCCATGTCTAACATAGTTCCGTTGTAAGTCCTAGGATCATCCTTATTAGAAATCTCTACATCATCGTGATCCTCCAAGAGGAAAGATAATCTAATTGGTTCACAACTAGTTCTAGTCAACCTACGAAGTTTTACATTTGCATTTGTGGTTGTACATTTTGATCGTGAAGAGGTTCTTGTACGTTGGAATTTCTTAACGATTAGAGGGTTCTCAAAATCACGTTTGCATCCGTTTAATGAGAATGAAAGACATCCAAGCCATTATGTATTGGTTGTATATAAGTGTGTCCATCAAATAATAAGTTTCTATTTAGGGATCACCAATACATCCCTCTAAATATTTGTCAATACCAAACAACAATTCTTGAACCTCAATGTTATTTTGAATTTCTTGAACTTTTCAAATTCTATCACAACACGACCTTGTTCCTTGAAGAAATAATATTCCTCTAGAAACTTCATCTATCTAAAGACAATTACTCTATGTTCCATAGGAAAATAAAAATAGTATCCTCGTGTTTCCTTTGGATAACCTACAAAATAACATTTCTCTCATTTAGATTCCAATTAATCAGTTTAAAGTTTCTTCACATATTTTAGATAACCCCAGGTTCGCATATGTTAAAGACAAGGCCTCTTACCACGCCATGATTCCTATGACGTATTTACAACTGATTCCAATGGAACTCTATTCAGAATGTAAATCGAGTTCAATAAGGTAGCCTCAATGATATGTGGAAAAGTGGTGAAACTTAACATGGATCTTGTTGGGATCTATGAAGATCTCGTTATGTACTTGTCACGAATTCAATAGCAAACGTAAACCTATACGCAGTGGATCTAAAGGTCTGCGTAGAAAACTTACGGCTTAAAATTTATGGCAATCTGGCTGATCTTATGGATGGTCGTACACAGCATACCAATGAGTAGTAGACTGCAAATTGCGTCCTAGGGTTGCACGAACAAGATCAGGTTGAAAATAGGATCAAACCGGTGCAAATGGATGAAGACAAGCTTGCAGTCCTGGGAGCTTGGGGCTGTGCGTGAGGGCGCGTGCAATGTCAGATAGTAGTAATCTCGGCGGTGTTAGAAAGCTCTCGTCGATACGGTCGTCTGGGTATGCTGTAGGTATTGATCGAACCTCCGGTTAGTTCTGTACGATAAAATATATTTCGTCTCAGTTTACCTACAGATCTTCTACTGTAAGTCTCAAACACCTCTTAATCTTGTACCAGTGGAACAATAAGAAGAAGATAAAGCTCGAATGAGAACTGAGAGAGAGAGAGAAAGATGATGGGGGGCGATCGAATTGGCATGTGATTATCTGATTTCTCTTCTCTTCTCATGAGCTTAATGATGTATATATAGAGCTACAGTAGGGACCCTTAGGAGATTAGGATTAGGGCTCCTTAATTAATTAAAATACTTGTGGACCAATCCACTTATTATAATTAATTAATAATATTAAATGTGCCACCAACATAATATTATTGCACTCTTTTTTCCTTGCCCAATTTACAATTGAGACTCCAATAATAATTACTCGATTTATCTCCCCATGTTTAAGATATAATGTTCAGTAATTAATTCGATTACTGACAATCAAGAATTAATTAATTTATTATTATTTCACCGAAGCTAGCGCTCGTTCATCATATTATTACTATGCCGGAATTTAATCCACCTGCAGGGTTTAACATAATAATCCTTCATGGACTCACTCTGGGGACATCATCAAACTAACGCACATGGTGACCGTAAATATCCTAAAAGCACATCCTATATGCAGCAATATTACCCAAGACAATGACTCTATTGGCCCAGTTCACTAAGCCTTACTCATGTGAATCAAAGTAATAAGTACTACACATATATGCCTGTTTAATATCTTATGGGTTAAGAGCACGCAGTAATTAACCGAGGCCTAGTTCGTTTACGACGATCAGTATAAAACGAACTGCTCCTCTCTGGGATCCTGTTCAATACATAACTGTACTAGTGCAACTAATCAGTCAAGACAAACTGTACGGTTGACACTACAACTGTTCACGATAGGGTGTTCATGTCCATCTAGGTTGTGAACCATTAATTCTTGTTTCGCGAGTAACTGATAGTATGATCTTCGGTTAGCCTGATGACGACCCACACTATCTAATGCAAAACAACAGAATGTAGAACTTGTTTAATCTAACATGTTTCTTATTCATAAAGGATATAAGTGTAATATCATCCAAAGCCAAGATTTCGGTATATAACACTAACAATCTCCCACTTATACTTAAAGCTTTCGCTTTTACAAGTATAGTCCTATCAATCCATTATTCTAAAAGACCTATGTAGATCTTATCGCCATGCACTTGACTCACATTCCTGTCACGTGTTTGACAAAGACCTTCTCCGGCAAACTCTTCGTTAAAGGATCAGCTAGGTTGTCCTCAGATGCAATCTTGACAACATCAGCGTCTCCTCTACCAACTATCTCTCGTATCAGATGGTACTTGCACTCTATGTGTTTGCTTGCTCTGTGGGCTCGTGGTTCCCTTGAGTTTTCCACTGCTCCACTATTATCACAGTATACGTGATACCACGTGGCAAACTCGGAATCACTTCTAATTACACTATGAAGTTTCTGAGCCAAACTGCCTCTTTCGCTGCCTCTGAGGCTGCTTTGTACTCGACTTCCATGGTGGAGTCTGCCACACATTTTTTTGCTTAGCACTCCTCCATGAAATTCCTCCACCTCTCAAGGTAAACACATAACCAGAGGTTCACTTACTCTTGTCCCTATCTGACTGGAAATCAGAATCACTGTAACCCAGAGGTAACAAGTTGTCTGCACGGTAAACTAACATGTACTCCTTACTCTTTCTCAAGTACTTGAGTATATGCTTCACCACAGAACAATGTTCCCTACCCGGATTACTTTGATATCTAGCTACTAAGCCAACGGGGTAGCTGATATCTGGCATGGTACAAAGCATAACATACATAAGACTTCCTACTGCCGATGCATAAAGAACTGTCTTCATGTCCTCAATCTCTTGAGATGTCTTAGGAGACATCTCCTTAGAGAGAGAGATTCCTTTCCTGAAAGGCAAGGTACCTTTCTTGGAATCCTACATGTTGAACCTAGCCAAGACAGTATCTATGTATGAAGACCGGGATAAGCACAATATTCTCTTCTTACGGTCTCGAACGACCCTAATACCAAGAATGTGTCCCGTTTCTCCTAAGTCCTTCATATCAAACTGCTTAGACAACCACACCTATACGTCTGACAACTCCTTCTTACTGTTTCCAAAAAGAAGTATGTCATCCACATACAGCACCAAAAGCACCACCACTCTCCCACTGATTTTCTTGTACATGCAGTGCTCATCCAAACATTGAGTGAACCCATACGACTGGATCACCTCATCGAACCGAATATTCCAAGATCTCGAAGCTTGCTTCAATCCATAAATGGAGCGATTAAGCTTACACACTAGAATTTTTATTTTTACCGAGCACCGAATCGAACGATTCATTTCCCAGGTTCTCACGAGGAAGGCAATTCGGATTCAGCTTTGATATTGATAACACATAAAAAGAAAATAAAACCTAAACATTCTAATCACGATAGGAGATAGGATTGTTACCAACTAAGAAATAATATAAAAATAATAATCTACCTAAAAATGCAAATGAAACAAGATGGAGAAGCTAGGGAATCGGGGATAATTTATTCAAGTTCTTAGCAAAACCAGGAAATTCATTGCTCGGTTTGAGATTGACACTCCCGCTTAGACATCTAGCGGTTCGCTCCTAATAACTCTTCGTAACAAGGGATTGAACATAGACGAACAAGTTCGAGCATACGACACATGCCAATTATCCCAATTCCAATAACTTTTTGTAACAAGGGACGGGTCATCTACAAGCACGTATTTCAATCTAAACATATAGATTATTCAATTACAAAATCATCCACCTCATGCGAGCCTAGGTCTACGACTTATCCCCTATTGGTTCTAAAAGTCGCTAATTAACTAGAAGGGTATTAATCGACTAATCACATAGAATCAACAAAATCTTAATTCGACTAATCAACATTCAGTTGTTACCAATTGCAAGATTGAAGTGTCACTCTTCGATTATATCAATCAAACAAGCAAGAATATATTAATCCCTAATCAAAACAACTCACATAAGTATGAACAAATCGAAGCCCAACAAGTACAATTCAAACAAGAACAATCATCCCATATCCCTAGCAGTCAGATTTAGCTACGAATAACAAATTCAAAAATCATAATCAATCCTCTCAAATAATAATTATTCATGAATTAAACAAGAGAAATGAATACTTACAATTAATCCAAGTTCCAAAGTCGAATTCGTAACACAAGCTTAATCCGAAGAAGGAGAAAAAAAATGGAAGAAAGAGATGTAAGAAAAGTGAAAAATGAAGAAGAAGAAGAAGACGAAGAGAAGGAGAAAGAAAGAATTCGTGAGTTTTCTCGGGACCTAGGGTTTTCACCCGGTCGAGAGATGTCACATATTGCGATCCTGATCTCAATATATATATTACACACGAGCCACGACGCGAGAAATCATCACGGGCGCGGAAAACACATGCGCCGCGGCGCGGAGGTAGTGTCATTGCGCGGGGAGGCCATCTGCCACCGCCGGGGGAGTATTGCGAGCGCGGCGCTGGGCGTAGAGTGCAGCAGGTGTCGCGGCGCGATGGCTGCCGCGGCATGATGCTGGATGGTTCCGCGGGCGTGATGTGTATCGCGGCGTGAGGGGGTCTTCTGGTGCGGCGCGATGGGCCTACGAGGCGCGGGGGAGCGCGGTGCCGCGGTGTGAAGCGTCCCGTGGCGTGGAGAGTGATCTTGGGTGCTCTGTCGATGTCGTGGCACTGCCGGTGCGGGGCTCGGCCTGCTGCTAGCTTCCGTGCACAATTTCAAGTTTCGGGCTCGTTTATGCTCGTTCGGACTCAGAATTTGATTATGCTTTTTCCTGCTTGTAGCCAATGAAATCCTCTATATAATTACGCTTGTGCGGTCAGCTTTTGCCTTAAATTCGGTTCTCCCGAAGCTTCGGACCTACAAACCAAAAATAAAGAAAAAACAGAAAAATACACGGAAAACACAAGAAAACCCACAATAGAGAAAAACACACTATAAACTATAAAACAAACTAAAAACCAACGAAATGACCTAAAATGGGGAAAAAAAACAAAGGAAAAATAACAAGAAAAAATGTGACAAACAATGCTCACAACCTTTTACAATTAATCCCTCTGGTAGCTGCATATAGATATCCTCCTGAAGGTTTCCATTAAGGAAAGCCGTCTTGACATCCATTTGCCAGACCTCATAGTCCATATGAGTGGCTACAGCCAAGAGAATCCAAATGGACTTAAGCATAGCTACTGGCGAAAAGGTCGCATCATAGTTTATACCCTTAATCTGGGTATAACATTTCGCAACAAGCCTAGCTTTGAAGGTTTGCACCTCCCCATCCAATCCTCTCTTTCTCTTGTAGATCCACTTACATCCAATGGGTTGTACCCCATTGGGTGGTTCTACAAGATCCCATACCTGATTAGAGTCCATTGACCCCATTTTAGCATTCATTGCAATATTTCATGAATCTGCATCTTTATTTTGGAGTGTCTCGTTGTAAGTCCTTGGGTCCAATTCTAGGTTTCCTGGAACTGAGCCCTTAGACTCTCCAAGACCTATCCATCGGTCGGGTAACTGAGAAACCCTCCCACTACGACGAAGTACTGTCTGCACTGGTACACTCTTAGTGTGCCGTGCTACAGTATTATATGATGTATCTACTTGCGCACTCGGTGGGGAACTATCAACTTCACCCCTCAACTTCTCTAAGACTAGTCTACTAGCGAGCTTGTGATTCATAATATAGTCTTCTTCCAAGAATCTAGCATTCGTGCTAACGATCACCTTCTGATCCTCGGGACTATAAATTAATCCACCTTTCGTTCCCTTAGGATAGCCAACGAACACTCGTGCTTCCGAACGTTTCTCCAACTTGCCAGCTTTCTGCACTAACACGTGTGCAGGACTACCCCATATTCGAAACTGTCTGGACTTGCACCCTTTCTACATCTCATAAGGAGTAGTTTCTACTGACTTTGAAGAAACCATGTTCAGAATATACACAGTCGTTTCTAGTGCCAATCCCCAGTCTGGTAATCTAGAATAACTTATCATTGATCTAACCATTTCCATAAGAGTCCTATTTCTTCGCTCTGCAACCCCGTTCTGCTGGGGAGTGCCGGGTGCAGTCAATTGAGATTCAATCTCAGCTTCTGATAAATATGTCCTGAACTCTCCAAAGAGGTATTCGCCACCTCGATTAGATCGAGGTGACTTAATACTTTTACCATGTAGCTTCTCCACAACTACCCGATACTCCTTGAATTTCTCAAAGCATTCGGACTTACGGTGCAACAAATAAATGTACCTAAATCTTGAATAATCATCTATAAATGAGACAAAATATTCGAAACCTCCTTTAGCCTGGATCGACATAGGACCACATAAATCAGAATGAATCAATCCTAGCACTTCTTGGCTCCTATACCCCTTTGCCGTAAACGGCCTCTTGGCCATCTTACCTTCAGGCATGATTCGCAAGTTGGATAGTGCTCTTCCAATGGACCAAGGAGTCCACTGGCCATTAACTTTTGAATCCTCCTAAGGTTAACGTGTCCAAGTCTAAGGTGCCAAAGATATGATTGATTCATACTCGAAGATTCCTTCCTCATATTAGATTTAGTCACGATATTATTTAATTCAGTTTGTTGCAGTGTGGAAGAGTTTGGTTTAAGAACATACAAATTGCCAACTAATGAACCAGAACAAATGAAACGCTCTCCATAGTGAATAACAACCAAGTAATCAAACGTAAAGGAAAATCCATCTGAAACAAGTTTAGAAATTGTAACAAGATTCTTTCTAAGACTAGGAACATAAAGGCAATGTCTCAAAACCAAAATACTACTATCAAAAGATAAAGTAACGTCTCCCACTGCAACAGCTGCCAGTTTTGTAGCATCGCCCATGTAGACGGTGATCTCTCCCTCCCTAAGCCGCTGGGTTTTCTGGAACCCCTGCAATGAATTACAGACATGATCAGTGGCTCCAGTATCTACACACCAGGTTCTGGTAGATACAACCGCTAAACATGTATCTACGACATTAACGAGAGAGATACCTTTCTTGAAGAGAGGGCAGTCGACCTTCTAGTGTCCTGACTTGTTGCACTTGTGGCATCTACCTTTTGGATTCTTTGCCAAAGCCTGAGGGGCAGTCTCTGGACCACTGGAGCATTCTGCACCTTTGTCTTTCCTGCAGACTTCTTTCTCTTCCTGCCCTTGTGAGGCCTAGAAGGTCCAACCTGCTCGGCAACCAGTGCGTGAGGTGCCTGAGTGAATAAGGCCTCCGCCGACTGAAGCTCTGCAAGCAGTTCTAGAAGAGCCATATGCATCTTGTGCATGTTGTAGTTCAACCGAAACTGATCAAAGCTCTTCGGTAGAGATTGGAGCATGATATCAACCTGGGTTTCCCCGTCGATAAAACCTCTCATAATCTCAAGCTCATTGAGCAGCGCCATAACCTTGAGAGCATGCTCCCTTACGAGTGTGCCCACTGCCATGCGAGTAGTCATCAAAGCACTCATAGCCTCTTGCCTAGCAGCCCTAGACTGGTGTTCGAACAGATTTCTGAGATTGAGAAGTATGTCTGCCGCAGTGTTCATAGACTGATGCTGATGTTGAAGAACATTTGACATAGATGCCAGAATGTAACACTTCGCCATCTCATCAGCCTTTTTTCACCGGGCATACTCCCCTTTCTCCTGCTCAGGAGCATCAGTTGTGGGCTCTGTCGGGCAAGCCTCAGTAATTGCAAACTTATAACCCTCAACAGTCAAAACAATGTCTAAGTTCCTCTTCCAATCAATGTAATTAGAACCAGTAAGTTGATTTTCTTTTAGAATGACAGATAACGGATTAAACGACATGATGAATATCTGAGAAACATGAAAATAATTTTACATATAAAATATATTTGAATTTAACTGCTAATATTGATATCCTCAAACCAATATTTACTTAAATCCACCGAGATCTCAAAACACAGAGAGTTAATGCATGATACGAGGGTAACACTACATAGCTCAACATTCGCAAGAGAGGGGCTTTCAAAGGCCTATTAATTTCCATAAGTCAAAACTAAATTCATGACGAACGAAATTAATAGTTGGTCTCCATTTGGCCATGCAATAAATTCAGGGACCCCGAGTGGAGATAAATAAACGCATTTTCTAAGTGAATCCCATTTCTCGATCCTGAGTTCATACGAATTCGACTATACGTCATCCGAGGGGAAGCCCGTACTCTCTCATAAGATTCCCTCTAATCGTCTAATTAGAAATTCGTCCTGGTAATTACCTACAATTAATTTTAGCGATGTCACCCGAGGGGAAGCCTATAACCGCAATTAATTGATTTACCGACAAATTAGACATTGAGGCCTTAGGAATTTTACAATTAACTTTAATTTAAAATCTCTTCTCAAACTTAGTATAATTTAAATGAGGATTTTTACTTATTTAAATATTTATGCAATTCTAAATTAATCCTATGTAAATGCAACAATTAATTAACATCCATAAATAAATATGCAATTTTAAATTAATCCCATGTAAATACAATAATTAATTAACATGCATAGATAAATAAATAATTAATGGCATAATGAATTAAAATTAAATAAATAAATTCACTATTATGACCATTAAATATTGAGTTCCCATAAACAAGGAAACCTTGTATATTCTTTCCCTGTTCAACTGGAACTCCCACTGCAGTAGAATCCTGGTTGAAAATCGTACTGCTTGCCCACCAATCAAAACTACTCCACCGCCCAGCTCGCCGCCGCCGGCGGCCGCCGGAAATCCGGCGGCAATTTTTATTTTTTCTGCGCGAGTTCGCGCGGTCTCTGGGCTCCAGCCCGGATGATTTTTTGAGGCTCGTTAATCTCTTGTAATATTCTGGCAATTAATCCACGATTACAACACGAAAAATATAATTTACAATATTACATAATCCGATCCTAGATCCAACAAATGGATGTACATGTTTTTTTAAACAAATAATTAAATCTATCCGGTTAACCTCAGGGCGAATAATTATTACAAACATTCATCCATAAATTCCTCGACATGTCCAAGGCTTTAGAAACAAATTTAAAACCATACATCACATTCATCAACATTCATCAAACACATAGTCGACCATAATAGTGGATTAAACTAATTCCTGCAAAACCGAGTTATGCAAATATAATCCAATATATGGCTGCGTTTGAACACATCTTGACAAATAAGGCCGTAAAAATTTGAACTTGTACACAACGAATTAAACCAAGTGCTCTGATACCACTTGTTGGGATCTATGAGGATCTCGTTATGTACTTGTCACGAATTCAATAGCAAATGTAAACCTATGCGCAGCGGATCTAAAGGTTTGCGTAGAAAACTTACAGCTTAAAATTTATGGCGATCTGGCTGATCTTCTGGATGGCCGTACACAGTACACCAATGAAAAGTAGACTGCAAATCGCGTCCTAGAATTGCACGAATAAGATTGGATCGAAAACCAGATCAAATAGGTGCAAACGGATGAAGACAAGCTTGTAGTCCTGGGAGCTTGCAGCAGTGCGTGAGGGTGTGTGCAGTGTCGGAGGGCGGTCGATGGCGTTGGAAATCTCTCGTCGAGACGGTCGTCTGGGTATGCTGCACGTCTTGATCGAACCTTCGGTTAGTTCTGTACGATAAAATATATTTTGTCTCGGTTTACCTACAGATCTTCTACTGTATGTCTCAACACCTCTTAATCTTGTACCGGTGGAACAAAAAGAAGAAGATAAAGCGCGAATGGGAACTGGGAGAGAGAGATGATGGGGGGGCCGGCCGAATTGGCATGTGATTATCTGATTTCTCTTCTCTTCCCATGAGCTTAATGTTGTATATATAGAGCTACAGTAGGGACCCTTAGGAAATTAGGATTAGGGCTCCTTAATTAATTAAAATACTTGTAGACCAATCCACTTATTTTAATTAATTAAATAATATTAAATGAGCTACCAACATAATATTATTGCAATCTCTTTTCCTCACTTAATTTACAATTGAGACACCAATAATAATTACTCGATTTATCTCCCCATGTTTAAGATATAATGTCCAGTAATTAATTCAATTACTCACAATCAAGAATTAATTAATTTATTATTATTTCACCGAAGCTAGCGCTCGTTCATCACATTATTAATATGTCGGAATTTAATCCACCTGCAGGGTTTAGCATAATAATCCTTCATGAACTCACTCCAGGGACATCATCAAACTAACGCACATGGTGACCGTAAATATCCTAACAACACATCCAAATGCAGCAATATTACCCAAGACAGCGGGTCTATTGGCCCAGTTAACTAAGCCTCACCCATGTGAATCAAAGTAATAAGTACTACACATATATGCATGTTTAATATCATATGGGTTAAGAGCACGCAGTAATTAACCGAGGCCTAGTTCGTTTATGACGATCAGTATAAAAAGAACTGCTCCTCTCTGAGATCCTGTTCAATACATAAATGTACTAGTACAACTAATCAGTCAAGACAAACTGTACGGTTGACACTACAACCGTTCACGATGGGGTGTTCATGTCCATCTAGGTTGTGAACCATTAATTCTTGTTTCGCGAGTAACTGATAGTATGATCTTCGGTTCGCCCGATGACGACCCACACTATCTAATACAAAACAACAGAACGTAGAACTTGTTTAATCTAACATGTTTTTCATTCATAAAAGGTAAAAGTGTAATATCATCCAAAGCCAAACTTTCAGTATATAACACTAACATATCTAACCATATCTAATAAGGTTTGATTGCTAATTTCGAAGACTCCATCAAGTGAGTCCTAGGAGGTATCCATTACTATTGGACTCCATGAAATTTCAAGTAATAAAGAAACTTTCATACTCAAGTATTCTTCTCCTCAATCAAATCAAAAAGATAATTTAGTCATGTCGTTTCTATACTCCAAACTTATACTTCTTGATTTTTTTCTTTTTTTAGGCTTCGATTTGTGTTCCGCTAAACACACATAACTCAACCTTTAAAATCATTAGTACAAATGATGGAGTACGAAAAAACTCTCCCGACTTGATTTTCAGAAGGTCCACACACATCTGTATGGATGAACTCAAGCACTTCTTTGGCTTGTGTCCTTTTCCCAGAAAAGGACTATTTGTCATCTTTCCTTCATGACAAGATTCACAATTTCCATGCGACTCAAAGTCGAATGGTGTTAAGTAATCTAATTTGCTTAACCTTTCTATTCTCGTGTCATTGATGTGACCAAGTCTACAATGCCATAAGAAGGTGGAGTTTTTCGTATTACTTTAAACTTTTGTTTAAATAAACAAATTTTATGCAGTGTTTGCAACACCTTGTGCCTTGAAACACATACGAGTTCTCTTCCAATGTCAATTTCTTTCCAGAAAATACATATATCCTTGAATAATTTCAGTTTTTTTGTTCATCCTTTCCTTAGGCTTCTAGGTTGTAGGCCTAGAAACAATTTCAACCTCTTTTCTACTTACTCTTACCCTTAGTAAGATTTAGCAGAAGAACACACTATGAGTACAACCTTTCCTAATAGTGAATGAATTGTAAGTCTTGAGCATGTGCAACTAAGGCATCGTAGTCCTCGTATCATTTCATATAAAATATTCACAATGAAGTTAAATATGAAATTGGAGTGACTGCAAGATGATATTCCTAGAGACGTGATTCTGGAGCTTCATTCCAAACAAAGTCAAATTCCCAATCAGTCCAATCATCTCCACGACATGCACAAATACTTTTATCCCATATGTAGCCTGATTTAACGAGATTTCTCAAAAGTTAAAACTCCAAGGCTTGAGACTGTGGGTCATAAACTCTCTTTAAATGCTCTTACATTTCATTGGGATTCATCCTATCACATTGTCTCTTCAACCTAGTTGACATAGAGAACAACACGACACATTATACTGAAATTTTATCATCCTGATACTTCTTATGGGCATCATGGTCAAACGCATAGTACCCAAAAAGTCTTTTTAGGTACGATGGACACCTTTGTATCGAACACATAATCAACTTATTTTTACCACAACAACAACCTCAAAAGCGCAGGTAGTCCAGATAATTCAGGTCCAATCAACACATTCATTTCCATTAGACATTTCAATGATAAACTCGAAATTCTATTCAATCCAGAAAAACATATAGAACATGAATATAAAACAACTTGATCACATTTGTTAACTAAATAAACATGGCTTTTAATTAATTTAGCTCCCACTATTTTTACATACTCACGACCCCTCCGAAGAGTACGGACTCATATCAAATATAGTCATAGTGAGCCAAGATCCACATCCATCATATTATAATCCCAGCAAGGGTTGATCACGATAATGGATGTAGTGATAGGTCTTCAAACCAATTGTAAAGAATTACAACTCTTGGTTGATCAAATCTAATTTGATCGACGTCCTTAGATCATTCCGACGCTAGGGCGACAAGAATTAGCTAAGTAAGTAAAAACCATCACACGATCACAAACATATGTATCTATGAATGAGTTTGAGCCTCGTAGCCTAAGCAAATACTACAGTTAAATACTTTTGGATGAAGAAGTTTTTGCACTCATTCAATTGTGACGGGTGACGTCGTGCATCCAAGATGATACTTATATTTATTAGGAGAACCTTTTGAACGAGGTATTAAATATCTAATATTCAAACAAGATCCAACTAATAACACGTATCGGGCGACGCCTACCCGAGCATAATATAACGCGGTCCGGCAAATATTGGGCGCCGCCTACCCAGACAATATATCACGCGGTCCGACAAATACTGGGCGCCGCCTACCCAGCCAATATAATCTCGGATGCTAACTAAAACAAATAAACTATTTAATTTATTTCAATTAGACAAATAAGAGTAAATAATTCAATTATCATGCATTTATCATATTCCAAACACATAAGATAAAACAAGTGAAAATAGCTATTTTCACCCCGTTTTGAAGTCTTTTTAAGTTTTTCACACCGTCCAATAAAAAGCTAAGTTTTTCACCCCATAAAGTGCGAAAGGCATTGTGCGATAGATATGCGGTAATTGCGCGATGACATTGTGCGAAAGTTGAAAGTGCGAAGGCATTCGCATATCCTTCGCACTTTCTGAAGTGGAAAAAGTTAAAGTGCGAAGACATTGTGCGATGAATATGCGACAGTTATGCAATTGATATGTGATAGTTATGCGACAGTTTTTCACATAACCTTCGCATATGTGAAGTTATGCGATGAATATGCGACAGTTTTCGCATAACCTTCGCACTTTCTAGGGTGAAAAACTTAGCTTTTTATTGGGCAGTGTGAAAAACTTAATGTATCTTTGTATTGAGGTGAAAAAGATTTTTTTTCATAAAACAATATGTATTCAAAATACATAGAAGTAAGGAATCTAATTACCCATGTATGCATTCAAGATACATACAAGTAAATAATCTAATTACTCAATCATTTATGTGGTTCTAAACACACATAATAATGATGTATTCAAAATACACAAGGCAAGCAAATTCATAGATCAAAATAAGATACTATAATACTAATCGAAATTTCTAAAATTTTGATTTGCTAGATAGGCTCGAAGCTTCGTTTTGCTGATTAAATATTTTAAAAATATTTAAGGGTCATTTGACAATAATTCTTAGCTTGAAATATACCCCAAGGGTTAATTTCAATTTTAGGAATTTTTCAAAAATTTAAAACAAGCAAAAATAACCATTGTTTGTATTTTTTCAAAAATCTGAATTTTGTATCCAACCAAACATGCTTTAACATTTTATCCGAAATTACAGACTTGCCCCAAGCTAATTTTGAAAATTACAAAGGCCCCAAGGACCATATTGTAGTTTTATAAACTCTTGTAAAATTTATAGATTGACCCCAGGGGTCAAATTGAAATAAACAAAAGTTTTGAAATTGCCAATTTATCCCTGAATTTTTAAAAATTCTCAAAATCTAGCTTTTTCAGCCCGTCCGCCGCTCGCCTACCGCGCAACGGTCGCGACTCTTGACCTCCGTCAATCGCCGCCGCCCCAGACCGGCAACCTCTCGCCGGAAACCTCCCAGGCAGTCAAACCGCAAGTTCCTTTTTTCTTTTTAATAACAACCGTTCAGCGGCGGCCCAAGGCCACGCAATTTCGGCGGCCATCACGACGACGCCGAGCGCCGGCAGCGGCGGGAGAGACGAGGACAGAAGATCGAAGGCGAGAGATGGGCGACGGAAAATCCAAGATTTTATGAATAGACCCAAAATTCAATTCTTGAATTTTGCAGATTAACAATTAAGTTAATTCCAAATTAATTTGAAGTTGTTCGTAAATCAAATTCAGAGATTTTGAAGTTTGTTCGTAACCGACGAAAGCCAAAACCAATCCCCAGATTTGTGTACGCAGGAGCAGTTCCGAACAGAACCCAACCCAAAATCTTAATCTTAGTTTAATTAACCTTAAAACAATTTTAATGGCAAATTAAACTAAAATACTATTAGCAGATTCCAAATCACAGGCTTTGCGAGCAGGTTTTAGTTCGAACAGAATCAAAATTCAATTCCAAATTGATTTATTGATTTCAGTTTAATCATAATTAAAACAATTTTAATTGTAATTGAACTAAAACATGATTTTGATCCATAATTAAATCCAATTTAAATCAAATAGTTATGAACACCGACCCGGTGCTCAGATACCACTGTTGGATTTTAGTCGTACGAATCAATCGCACATGCAACAGAATTTTAAAATTTTTCTTACCAACAAGGAAGATCCGGCTATAGCTATTCGATATGATCCTAGGTCGACGAGAACTTACAGTTTAAGTTTTGCCTTCAACCATGGTATCCACTCGAGACACTCTTTCGTAGTCCCCTTCTACTTTTCGATGCCGACCCCTGCATCCAGATCCCAGTGCACGATCCAACGCAATTAATCATTTCCGGTGAAAACGCTAGGAATCCTCAGTCAGCAAGCAAGAGAGTTTGATTTCTTATAGTGTATTCCTTTTTATATGCTCTCATCTAATGAAAAGATAATCACATATTTTTATAACTAGTACGTATCCCGTGTGATGCACGGGGCAAAAATATTAAATGAGTTATTTTCACAGCCTTGTTCATTTAAGTCTAAAAGGTAATAGGGGTGTTATCTATTTTCTACCTCTTTTAATCAACGTTAAGTCTAAAAAACAATAGGGTTATAAGATTTTTTCCACATCTTTTAACCAACGTTGTTTTTTAGCCATAACATTAAATATGAGCATGTTAGGGCTAGCTTGTAAAATAATTAATATATTATCTCACTCAGACATTTATACTAATAAAAATTTAATTTTAACATATAAATTTATCCCTTGGCATAAACAAAAATACTAGTTTCACTTATTCTTGTTCATCATATAATATTAAGTATTATTTTATTATATAATAAAAATGATTAATGTTAATTTTTTTTTTCAGAACGATAGATATATTATATAAAAACGCACAAAAGTGCAAAATTACAACCACAAGCTGAATACAGATAGCCAACGGCTAAATGCAAGCAGCCAACAGCTGAATAAACTGGGAGAACGGGAACGAAGCCTGCCTAGAACCGACCCCAAAGGGGTAATACTCAGAACACAAAAATAACACTACGACACTAAAAGCTCCCAAAGGGAGAATAAAAAACACACAGAAACGACCCTAACAGGGTAATGTCCGAGTGTACGGTCCCAAAAGGATAATAAAGTCACACTCGGACTAATAGAGGCCAACGACCCAAACCTAAAACACTGACCACACAGAACAAGAAAAACAACACAACACACAAATCAAAACTACAAACTAAAGATTAACTAAACAAACAGCCTCCCTCGGCAGAAACATCCGAAAAGAACAGCAGACACAGCCAACTCCGAGTAGAGCTCTGAAGCTCAGGAACCTCACCCGCCACTGCAGAAGGCCTAGCAAAACAAAGACCCAAACCACAAAGCAAACCGAGAAATTGACTTGCACACCATCGCAAGAAATCAAAACGCCCCCCAACCGACTAACACCACTAGTCAATCCGAACCATCCCGAAATTTCCTAACACCACTAGCCAATTCAAAAAACGGACGGCCTCCCGCCAACTCATAAGCTGAGAATGAGAAGGAAGGGGGCGACAGATTTCAGAGCTCCACCGTGCCGACCCTGCCCGAAAGAACAAACCGGCCTGAAACAACCACCAATCCACCCAGCCCGAAAGGACGAAACCCGACCTGCCTTCGGCCAAAAACGAAGAACCGCAACCGGGAAGACCTTCCAGCCCAGACAGACGGGACGCTCCGTCCATAGTTCGAACACTACCACCACACCCAGCCACCCAGGACAGACCGCGACTCCCCCACAGCCACACCATAACACACGGCGAGCTGGAAAAGAACCATAGGTTGTCGACAGAAGCTGGAAATTGGGGCAACTCGAGCAGCGATGACGCAGCAACAGAGCCGCACCATGTCACTGGAGCCGCAAACCACCCCGCCTCTCCACCCTGGGACTCCGGCGGCTCAATCGCAGGTCGACGACCCCAGAACGCCGAAGAATTGCAACCGCGACCACCAGCCAGAGAGAGAGATATGAGGGAATCGCATACAATAGCGAGGGTGCTCAACAGTGGGCAGTCCACCGGCAAGCCGGATGGACGCCGAGAGAGGCATAGGAGGCCGGCAATGGAGGCTAGGGTTACGAGAGTGAAAGAGGAAAAGGGGGGAGACGACGTATGAAGTTATGATTAATGCTAAATAGTGTAGTAGAATTGTTATAAAATTATATGAATTATTTATTTTTTACAATATGGATTTAATATATTTTTATAATTTGATAATATAACTATAATATATTCTTGATGATATATAACATGAAATACAGATTTAAATAATACTATAAATTTATTCCTTAATGTTAAGATATTGAATTAGATAATATTTGATTCGCTAATTTGTATTCTGTCTCTTTTTATAATAAAAATAATCATGTGATTGAGTAGAAATAACAATTATCTATAAATTCCTTCATTTAAATAATAATTTTTAAATTGGTCCAAGTGTTGAATGCAACCCAATTTTCTTGTAACTAAAATGAGAAGAAATTTTGAATTTCAAATTTTTACTTCAAACCACACGTAAATTTGGATACATATTTTATTAAAAATAAATTCAACAAAACTCATAATTTTAAGGGCATTTAATGCTACCCTATTTTATGATTTACAAAATCTAAAAACTTTCTAAATATGTTGTGCAATTAATTATGAGTTGACTTTTCTTTCTAATAATTATAATAAATAAGATAGCTTTTTATATAAGTATAGATTCGAAATAAATAAATATGATTTAATATTCTGTTGATCAAAATAGAAATGCATTAATTGTATTGACTTTTCAACCTACTAAATTTGGTAATATGATCCCTTATTATATAAGTATAGATTAGGTCAAACTTAATTACATGGGCTTTAGGATACCTTTCAGCCCAATAGGTAATTTAATGATTTAATTAAGTATAATTCCAATTTAACTTAATTAACATATTTTTTATCTAATCGAAAATAATTTCATTACACAAAAATAAATATTCTAATCCAATTGGATATTTAACACTCTCGATTCACTCTTATTCGGAAAATGAATTGCATATTGTATGACTCTATAGGCCTTCAAATATTGACATAAATCTAATTTATGATCCTTACGAAACTCCTAGACTGCGTCGAATGACGAACTCAAAATATGAAGTACGTTTATAAACAAAGCAAACAAACATTTAGTGTAGAATTCAATAGTGATATGGTCTCTTCATTCACGAACCACTCGATTAAGCTTAGAATTTGAACGTGTGTCTATCCAAACAACTTAATCATTTTATCTCATCTCACTGGTTGATTTTATCAATTAGATTTGAAAACCATTTCAAATATAATCACGTGCATTGACCAATGATTTTATCAACCAAGTATAGAGAAAACGAGTGTTCTCTCGAAACTATATTTGAGGAATGAATCCTATCTTGGCTCAACTACCAATTCCATATATATCGTGATCTACCCAACACAAGCCCGTGTCTACCCATAATGGCGTAAGCGTTGGATTAGGTTTAAGTAAATCACTCTATACATGAATTGCATATTGAGCTCAAGTCAAAGGACTATTACACCATTCCACACACCAACACTCCCATAGACACATAAACAAATGGTTTATTGGTAGGGTATGTCAATACTCTCCAAAGTATCCATGTGCCATCACGAATAACAATTATTCATAGCAGTGAGACATACTATATTCTCCAAGAGTATGATGCAAACCACATGGCAATCTATCGCATATCATTAATATCCCTTTCTTAATGATCATCGATTGAGGTGCTTTGAGAGTTATAATTTATAAATTAATATCTCACTCTGTTAATGACAGTATTAATTCAATGGAGCAATTAATTAATAAACAAATAATCAAACAATTATTTAATTAATTGCAATACCATAATTGTAATCTAATATAATTATATTAATGTGATCATGTATATATGTCATTAAAATGATTGTCTCTAGGACACCTATACCAACAAACACAAAGAGTAAAACAATTATTTTTCCAACCACCTTAAGGCTTGATCCTCAAACTTTTCAAAGGATCTTTTAACACCAAAATATTATAACACATCAGAGGCTAGGGCTTAAATCGAGATCACAACATCAAATTTCGCAAAATTCTCTTAAATCTCCTTAAAACTTAAAAATCTAAATCATATTGAACCTTAAGCAATCTAAACTCTTCAAAATAAATCTAAATAATATGAAGGGGGTAGATCTATACCTCCTTCAGGAATCTACTATCACAAGGATGAAGAAGATAAGATCGAATTAAAAACTCGGCTCCTAGGGCTTCTCGGGCGCGCTCGCTGCAAGGGGGTAGTCTCAGCTTGTGGACAGAGGATGGTGTGGCTGCTCGTGGACTCCCGGCTTCGTGGATCTCCCGGATGCTGCTGGTTGCGAGAGAAGGCGTGCAAATGGGGCGCAACTGCTCCCATGCGAGATGCTGCTGCGGGGCGACGACGAGCGAGGTTGGGCGCGACTGCGGGTGCAATGCTCGTGGTGGCTTGCTGAGCCGGCAGTGGATAGAGATTGAAGGGTGTGCTGAGGGAATCATTGCTCGAATTTTTTAGAATGAAAAGAGGGCTTTCTAGAGTGTTTTTGGTAACTCTGAAACTTCTGTAGTAAGGCTGAAAAATGAAGAAAAATGTAAAGAGAGGAGTGACTTGGGCAGGGGATAATGAAAGAGATAAAGAAGGTGATTCTCTTGCCTTGTATGGAGGGATAAGGGCCGTGTTTGGTGAGATCAAAGGGCCTAAGGATCAGCTGATTAAAGGCTTAATTGATCCCACAAAAATATACCAAAACAAGGTCTCTCCCTTTGAAATTCAAAATTGACTTGGAGCCAAAATTGGGGGCTTTGAGGGGGGAGGGGGTCTTAGGTTACAAAATGGGTCGGTATGGGCTATAAAAAATAAGGCCTAAGTGCCAGATTTGAACTTGATATTGGGCCGAGGCTTGGCTTGAAAAAGGATTCGATAAAAATACATTAAACCGAACGATCTCGAATGGCTAACAAATAGTCAAAATTTAATTAATTTAAATAGACAATAATGTCTAAATGAATTATTTAACTTAAGGATTAATTAGACGAGAATGTCTAAATAATCTCGAAGAACTTAGTCGAGCTCAGTAAATTAAATGCAATAAAATGCATAAGTTAAATAAAAATGAGATGTCTCTTACTAAACGATTGGGGCGCCCTAGCTTTCTCTCCTTTCTTTCCCCAAATATTCCGTCGTCTCCCACCTAGATCCTTGCCTTGTGTGCCTTTCTCAGCGGCTAACCGGGCTTGCCAGTGGTCAGCTCTTCGCCGCTCATCCATGGCCATGTTCGTGGCGCCCTTCTCTGTTTACTCAGGCCGGGGGGTGCAGGCGGCTGTCTACGGCTGATTTCTCTGACTTTTCGGTGCCAGTATGTGGTTGAAGTTCGTCGGTGCTCCTGATTGTGGTGGGGCTGGGTGGGGTGCGGCGTCGGGAATGGGTATGGCTCAGGTTGCTTGCAACGGCCTCGTAGGGGCGCTTCCTCTTTTCTACCGTCACAGATGGTTTCGCATCCAGTCTTTGATGTTTCTTACAAGTTTCGTCTTGGGATCTTTGGTCGCCAGCTCCTTGGATATGTAGTGGAGCTGGGTAGGGGTGTGTTTCTGGGGGCTAAGAGGGGCGCTGGCGGTTCGCGCTGGTTGTGTCGTAGCAGTTGGGGCATTGACAACTTTATTGATCCTTTCTCCCCTGTTCTCTGGTATTGGGTACGGGGGAGGACCGGCGCTGCCGAAATTGGCTAGTGGTGTTAGCTGGTTTCAGCGCGGTGGTGGTGTGGGGGTTTTGGATTATTTTGGTTGGAGAGAGAGTCGGCTTTTGGGATTGGTCTGAGGCTTGGGTTACGTTTCAGCCAGACGGTTCGACAGTGACAGAAGTGGTTTCTTGGGCTCCGGATTTCTCCAAGTGGTAGTCTTTTGACTGTTGTTTCAGTTCAGTTGTTCTATTGACAAAGAGATTTTGGGAGAACTAATCTGTTCGCCTTGATCAAAGAGAGGGGATATAAATCCCTACAAGATACAAGACCAAAAAGGAAATTACCTAATTACAAGACTAATTACACTCTATCAAATATTCACAAAGATATTATAAGATATTATAAGATATGATAACACTCCCCCTCAAGTTGGAGCATGCGGGTTCTGAATGCCCAACTTGCTAAGGAAGAAATCAAACTCGCGTTTGCCTAAGGCCTTAGTGAAAATATCTGCGAGCTGTGAATGAGTAGAAACATGTGTAGTAGAAATCAGGCCGTGGACGAGAGCATCTCGAAGAAAGTGACAATCGACTTCAATGTGCTTGGTGCGCTCATGAAACACAGGATTAGCGGCAATGTGGAGAGCCGCCTGACTGTCGCAGTGAATCCTCATTGGCTGAGAGTGCTCCACACCAAGACTACGTAACAAGCCTCGTAACCACTTCAACTCGCAAGTAAGTGTCGCCATAGCGCGATACTCAGCCTCGGCGGAAGAGCGTGCAACAGTATGCTGCTTCTTAGTACGCCAAGATATCGGAGAGTGGCCAAGTTGTACGAACCAACTCGTGAGTGAACGACGGGTGGTCGGGCACGTTGCCCAATCAGAGTCACACCAACCATAAACCTGTAGATCAGAATCTGAGCGAAGAAGGATACCCTGGCCCGGAGTACCCTTCAAATAACGAACCACACGAACCGCAGCATCCCAGTGGGCTTGACGAGGCTGATGCATAAATTGGGAGAGCATGTGCACAGCATAAGACAAGTCAGGACGAGTGACAGCCAAATAAATCAAGCGCCCTACCAGTCGTCGATACTTTTCTGGATCAGAGAGCAATGGTCCATCGGCGAGGGGAAGCTGATGATTCTGCTCCATAGGAAACTCAGCCGGCCTGCTGCCAAGTAAGCCTGTCTCGGTAATAATGTCAAGGGTATATTTCCGCTGGCACAAAAATATGCCAGAGGAATTTCGAGCGACCTCAATACCCAGGAAATACTTCAATGTACCCAAATCTTTCATATGAAAACATCGACCCAAGTACTCTTTGAAGGCAACAATAGCAGAAGGATCACTCCCAGACACAATAAGATCATCAACATAAACCAGAACATGCAAACGAACAGAGTTACGATGGAATGTAAATAGGGAGTAATCAGATAAGGACTGTTGAAAACCGTATTGCTTGAGAGCAGTAGCAAGCTTTGCAAACCAACAACGGGGAGCTTGCTTCAAGCCATATAATGAGCGACGTAGCCTGCATACCTCACCAGCCCGAGGGGAGTGGAAACCAGGAGGGAGTTTCATATAAACTTCCTCAGTCAAGTCAACGTTCAAAAAGGCGTTGTAAACATCCATCTGATGTACCTCCCAACTCCGTGTCGCCGCAACGGCAAGGAACGTACGGACCGTAACCATCTTAGCGACTGGGGCAAAAGTCTCCTGATAGTCAATCCTCTCCACCTGCTTATTACCCAAAACAACCAAACGCGCCTTATAGCGCTCAACAGATCCATCAGAGTGATATTTAATTTTATAAATCCACTTACAACCAATCGCATGCTTGCCGTCCAGAAGAGAAACAACATCCCAGGTATGATTCTTCTCCAAAGCCTGAATCTCAAGTTGCATGGCGGAGCGCCATCGGCTATCTCGAACTGCCTCGGCGTACGTTCGAGGTTCAATAGCGGAAGTCACAGCTGCCAAAAAAATCTTATGGTCGGGTGAGAAAGAGTCACAAGATAAATATTGTGCTATAGGGTAAGGCGTACCTGAGGATGGTGATGAAGCAGGAGAATCAGTGGGGGGGGAC
>CACSLK010027752.1:21245162-21270171 GCA_902706635.1 Striga hermonthica | reverse complement strand
AGGCGGAATATGAACCGACCGGGGTATTTTGGACATTTCCCTTAAGTCGGCCGGGGAATTTTGGGGACTTCAGGTATATATTGTACTCCTATATAAAGGACTGAGGTAGTCCCAAAACCCTAACTCTCATTCATTCCATACATTTCTATTACTGCTGCTGCTCTGATAGCAGCTCCCATCATCTCTCTCACATACTGACTTGAGCGTCGGAGGCTCTACGCCGGAAAAACCCTCCGGCGTTGAGTTCTTGCAGGTGTTCGTACGATTCAGCAACGGCTCGAAGGTCATCAGGCCAGATCTAAGCTCGTTCATACCGGTTCATCCCAGATCCGGACGTTTTCTTACCAAACCGTTCCAGATCTGAGAGCAGACCCATCATCGCCCATTTTGTTGAGGTGTTCCAGTGCAAGAAGTCTCGTGAACAATACCTTCACGTTAGAAATAGTTACGCATGACGGCAAACTCAGTCCCATTATCACTTCGAACAACTTTAACGACAGTGTTAAACTGTCTCTTAACCATAGCAAAGAAAGATATCAAAGTAGAGGAAACAACACTCTTATCGTCCAACAAATAAATCCAAGTAGCACGAGAATAATCATCGACAATAGTTAAAAAATATCGTGCTCCACAGAACACGGGAACACGATAAGGTCCCCATAAATCACAATGAATTAGGAAGAAAATGTTATTGGCAGCATTACGACTAATAGGAAAGCTAGCACGTGAATGTTTAGCCCGATAGCACACATCACATGATTTATTTGACGTCGTAACACCAGACTTAATAAAAGGAAATTGCGTAAGAGCAGATGAAGAAGGACGACCCATCCGTTGATGCCATAGATCAGTTGAGACCGTCATTACTCGAAAAGCCGTTGCACTGACTGCCCCTCGAAAGAAATACAGTCCCCCCACTTGTTCACCCGCTCCAATCACCGTCCTCGTAGTGCGGTCCTGAATAACACAAAATTTATTAGTAAGGGTAGCCACACATCCAGCTTGTTCTAACAACTAATATAAGGAAATCAAGCTACAACGAAGACTGGGAACATAAAGAACATCATAAAGAACAATATGAGCCCCAAGTTTAACCGTTCCAGCTTGACTAGCAGTAGTGAGTGTGCCATTAGGCAATTGGATGGTCCGTGGTGTGATGGTCGCAATATCAGAAAAAAATTCTCGAAAACCTGTCATATGGTGTGATGCACCGCAATCATACATCCAATCAAATGAGCTACGCTTACCGGAGAGAGGAGAATTATTACGAGCCGAAGTAACAAGGTTGACAATAGACTCCCATTGAGCACTGGTCAGACCGAAAATAGCCGCTCGGTCCGACTCGCTTAGATTCAACCCCTCGACCGGGACGAGACCTCCAGACGAGCCGTTGGGATTGTGGAAAACGGTGGGACCGCCGCTAAATGCCGCATTAGCTCGTGCTTGTTCGGTCCTCCCGCCACGCTTGCCGTTACTCGTGCAGTCACCACCTTTGCTGGAACCACCACCGCACCCGCTCCCCGTTCCCCACCATTCTGGATAGCCAATGACCTCAAAACACTTCGCAGCAACATGTCCCGTCTTGCCACAGCTAGAACAAGTAAGGTTTTTCGCCGAGCGGCCGCCGGCGGCAACACCATGATCCGCCATGATGGCTGCTGCAAGTGGGGGCCCAGGAGCAGCACCTAAGACGCCAGAGACATTAGCTTTTACCGCAAAGCTGGAGGTGTCAATCGAGGATTGGTTGTGAAGGGTTGTACGCATACGTTCCTCCCGAATCATCATAACGTAAACACGATTGAGGTTTGGCATAGGATCAAGAGCGAGGACGTGCGAGCGTGTCGGGCCATAGAGATCGCCATCGAGACCCATCAGGAATTGATGAACCTTCGCCTCTTCTCGTTGTTGATCCCATTCAGTCTGAAGTCCGCACGTGCACTTGCCGCAACGGCACATAGGAGAGCGCTCATAGCCCGCAAGTTCATCCCAAAGTTTTGTCATCCGACCATAGTAATTCTCAATGCTGCTTCCTGCTTGCCTGCACCCGGACAAATCAAGTTTGAGTTGCTGAATTCGGGGCCCGTTGACCATGGTGTAACGTTCACGAAGCGCAAGCCACAAATCATGAACGTAATCAGGTTGAGAGATTGTCGATCGAACCATTGGATCGATAGTATTCATAACCCAGCACAACATAAGGTGATTGTTAGCGAGCCAATCCTCATATAAGTCCGACCCGGGCTGAGGACGTGAAATAGAGCCATCGAGAAAACCGAATTTCTTTCGAGCGCCGAGGGCCGTGCGTAAGCTCCTAGCCCATTCCTCATAATTGGTGTCGCCTTTTAATTGGACATGAGTGATTAACAAGCCGGGATTATCGGGGGATGAAATATCAAACGGAGAGATGGATCATCGGGTAACAACCTCGCCTTCGTGAGGACCTGTACCAGCCATGAGAGAAAGAGTTTTTTTTTTTCGTGGAAGAATGGTCACGTCCCTGGTGGGATGAACAAAAAAAAAAATGTGTCCCTCTGTTGAGATTAGAGACAGCCCAAGAAAACTGATTTTTTTTTTTTTTTTTTGTCGTGAGAAGTTGAAGAGAAAAAAAGGGAAGACAGAGACGTCTGCAAGTACTAAGCCAAGAAATCTGATTGCTCACTTTTTTTTTTTGGAAGTAGCTCTCTCTGTTGATTGAGAAGAGCCGAGGAGACAAACGAAAAGAACAAGTCTCAGTTGATCGAGACTATGAATTCGAGAGAAAAAAAATTCTTAACCATGTTGTGATACCATGACAAAGAGATTTTGGGAGAACTAATCTGTTCGCCTTGATCAAAGAGAGGGGATATAAATCCCTACAAGATACAAGACCAAAAACGAAATTACCTAATTACAAGACTAATTACACTCTATCAAATATTCACAAAGATATTATAAGATATTATAAGATATGATAACATCTATTGAGGAAGGGCTTGTATTTATAGTTGTTTTGTTTAGGTTTGTTTCTAGGTGTATGCTTTGTTTGCTTTGTACGTTAGGTCTCGTGTTTTTAGTTTCGACCTTTGGCCTCTGTATGTGTCCGAGTGTGAGCGGGTATTATCCATGTGGGATCCTTTTTTCTCCTTTTTGGGAGCTTTTGTTGTGTTTTGCTATGTTGTGTAGTGAGTCTTGTGTTTTGGTTTCAAGCAGTGCTAGTGTCGGTTCTAGGCAGTCTTCAGTTCCGTCCTCCCAATTTTTCAGCTGTTAGTTATTTCATTCAGCTAGGGGCTGGATCTTTGCACATTTTGCATTTTTATCTCTAAATTTCTCTATTGTTCTGAAAAAAAAAAATGATTGGGGCACTACAGAGCTACACCGTCGGCATAGATCCATCGACGGGAGAATACTCTCATTAGACAAAAATAGGAAAACCGTCGGCATACATGGGAGAACACTCCAATATATCAATGGTTCACACACATACATTGATTATAGAATATAACGATTATAAGGAATAAAGCATAGTAATTTAGGGACACCCACCTCAATTCGAAAAAATGATACGGAATTGCTGCTGTAGGTCCGAGGGCTCGACTCCTTAGAAATTTACAATTAAGCAGGATAATTTTTATAAATAAAATTATTTCATTTTTCTCGAAAAAATATTGAAATTTCACACTAAATTAAAAATTAATGATTAAAGAGTTTCTAATAATTTATGGAAAATCGAAACTCCCATTTAAGGGTGAAAAACTCAGAAATGGGTCAAAACGGCTAACAATTGGGTTTGGCATGGAAATCGGTCCAACTGTCCGAAAAACGGCTCGATAGCTTGAGAAGGGGTTCACAATCCACGAAATTGGGTGTCGGCTCGGCCAGACCTCGCTGGCTGGGGGCGGCGTGCTGCTTGGTAGCGTCTGGTCGTTGGCTGTGCGCTGCTGGGCACTAGCGGGTGCTGCTGGGTGTTGGCGTGCGGCTGCGAGGTGTGGGAATTTGAAAACAAAAAATTCGCCGCCTTTTACTATTTACAACTGCTTGGATAATTTTTTTTAATAAGGTGTGAAAAAAATTCACCTTATCAATTAATTTAAATGAATCGATATATTAAAATTTATCCCAAGTGGTGTTTATTTTAGGATACATGTGAGTATACGGACATGGCCAACGACCTGGCCTCCCCGACAACCATGCTAAGCCCGTTGACCATGGGTCAAACGACCGCCCCAAAATCGGGCCGTATATAATACATTTCGATCCTCGGTTCTCGGCCTGGCACCATAATTTTTAATTCCAGATTTGAAATTCAAAATTTCAGAATCGAAACCGGAATAGGCGGGTCGACTGAACCACACCAATTGATTTTTCAAATTGACATTGGATCTTGTGACCGTTGAAGATCAAGCAGTCAAGATCTGCGTGACTAAAGGGGTCGTCGAAATATTTTTATTTCATCTTATGTTATTTTATGTATTTATTTTTTTTAAAATTTTTGCCTATAAATACTCTCATTTACCTCATCATTTTTTACACATAATTCTCTTCATCTTCTCAATTATCTTATTCTCTTTTCTCTCATTCCCTCCCTCAAGTTTTGGTTATATACTATTATTAAATTATTAAAACTTAAGCACCTTTGAAGCTCAATTTGGTAAATTATGTTACAAACATGTCGATTTCTCGTGGTGGTCGTGGAAGAAATCTTACAGGTAATCCATCGAGTGCCGGTGAACGACCACCAAAGCGAAAAAGTGTAACATCAACGTGTGGTAGGACACATGTGTTGGTATCATTGTTCAACAAAGGCCATATCCCCGATGAACTTGGTGCTGAGGAAATCAATGAAATGTTTTGATCTATACAAGATGATGCCCCTGAGGATGAGGATACTGCTACTCAAGCTCCAACTTCAGCGACCACAGATCGCGCCGAGCTTTGGCATCTCATATCTTCATAATCCAGTATATAGGAGCCCCATTTGGATTCGAAAAAGGGTCGAGGCATTTGTCTACATTTAAAACTTCCAATCTTGGGTTAAGTCGTTCAATGTATACGAAGATGGCAATACCTCAACGGGTGGGAGTGCGAGAAGGACGGGGATTGAATATGATGAACTTGATCATAACTTGGAGAACTCAAACTGTCTAAAGCACCTCACCCCTCAACTCCAATTCAATGTTTTGAGTTAGTGCTACAAAATGAAGGCCTTGTATGGTATTTCAAGCTTGATTGCCAAGGAAGTCTTTATTATCCTAGCCTCAACTACGGTGGTTGAACAAACATTTAGCGAGGGCATATACACTCTTGACGAACGACAATTGGGATTAAAATTATAAAAGCACAAATGTTGCTGAGAGACTGAAAGAAGCTCGAAAGAGGAGCACGAACAATCATGAGAATTGAAGAGGATGATGACGAGACTGATGAGTTTAGTGCTACAACTGGAACCGGCGGAACCGATTAAGACGGAAACGACTTGGAGTAAAATGTTGAACACATCATGCCATCATTTTTTATCAAGGTAAGCAAACTCAAATACCTTGATTCTCAAGGTAAGAGATATTTAAACAACTTAATTGACATATTACAAGTTAAAAATACTATTTTTTAACTTATAATGTTTCAACTAAGCCCAATTATTACCTTTATTTTCTCAAATTCATAGCTATTCTATTTCTTTTTAAAAAAGTAAAATTTATCGGCGGGTTGTGAGCCCAGCATGTAACCGGGACCACCAGTTTTTTGGACCGCCCATTGCTTCTGCCAGGTTGGTTTTGGGTCCCTACATATAGGCCCGCCGACCTGCTGGATTGGGTCCGGTACCGACGACCCAGGCTCTTTGGCCATGCCTAAATACACCATTAGTATCAATAATTATAGATGACTTCATAAGATGACAAAACTTGATGATAGTTATAAATACAGTGCAGTCTACGAAAGAATTTGCAAAAGTGTGAAGAGTATTTACCAATTCTAATATTGTAATTTGATCTTCCCCCAACTTAAAGGTTAAAACTTGAATTGTCTTTATAGTAATTGCAGAAATCCCAGACTCACTGGATATTTAGATGTTCTTAATTACTGTTAAAAGAACTCATGGATATATTCAGTTTGCCATTCATTTCTCTTCAAATGGGTGGAGACAACATACTCCCAGAAACAATAAAATAGAATAAATCCGAACCTGGACACTTTTTCTTCAGTTGCTGAGCATCCAAACTTTCAACTTCTCCTCTCCTTTAAAATCATTCTCTAATCCCCCTCTTATATTCATGGGCCTCAACAGGAGCAAAACAGTAAGACTCATTTCCTTCTCCGCATCAATGCCTCGCAGACCCTAATCGCATCCCTATTATCCCTCACATTGTGCACCCTCACAATATTCGCACCCCCAAATCCCCAGCCGCCGCACAAGCCACGGTGGCAGCATCCCGTTGTGCCGCGTTTGGCTGGCTGCAAATCTCACCCAAGAACCTCTTCCTCGAAACCCCTATCAACAAGGGCACACGTGACACGACCAACCTCCTTCTCCCAATCACACCCCTGATATCCTTCAACCCATTAATTATATCCAAATTCTGCTCCGTATTTTTTGAGAATCCGACCCCAGGGTCCACAATCATCCTCCAGACAGGCAGACCAGATAACTCCGCCTCCCCAACACGCGCGCACAGTTTGCATGCCACGTCAGCGCACAAATCACCATAGGTCAGGTTCTCGCTGTTCTGCATTGTGGATGGCTCCTCTCGCATGTGCATGGCGACATACGAAATTTTGAGTCCGACCACAACTTTATGCATGTCGGGGTCTTATCACCCGATCGAGACGTCGTTCATGATATCAACGCCGTGTTTGGCTGCTTCCAAGGCGACTTCCGAGTAAAAAGTGTCGACTGATATCAGCTTTCCCTCGATTTCAGGCAAATTCCTTATGGCATCCAGAACCGGGATCAGACGACTCAGTTCCTGCTCGGGAGATAGCTTTTCCACCATGGGCCGCGTGGATTGCGCGCCTATATCGATTATATCTGCACCGTCAGCCAACATCGACCGAGCTCGATCGACGGCCGATGTGACGTCAAGGAATTTGCCCCTGTCACTAAAGCTGTCGGGGGTCACATTGAGAACACCCATGACCCATGTTTTTCCAGACCAATCTCATAATCCACCCGAGACTGGCAAAACCCTCCTCATGCCACCTGGGCCCACGTTGGACTCCCCGCCCGATTTCTCCCACGCATCGAAAACCCCGCCTAAAAAACCCGACGTGTCGTTCCAAAATCCGATCACGTCATTCTCCATGTCGTGGCCCAATACATCGGTCAAGGGGCCCAGCACGAAAGGCCTCTCCCACATTCTCTTGTGTGGGATCCTGAGAGTGTCTGTGTCGACAGTTTGGTCCCCGTAGAAAAGGATGTCCAAGTCGATTGGGCGTGGACGTACCTGATGTCGGCCGTCCGACCCATGTCTCGTTCGATCTCTTTGACGGTTTCTAAGAGCTTTTGTGGGTTGAGCTTTGTGTTGGCCCGAATAGCAGAGTTGAGGAAAAGGGGTTGGTCGATTACGTAGGCGGGCTCCGTCTCATATAAACAACTGTGTTAAGTTATTTTGATGCCGGATTTTCTCATGCGCTCTAAGGCGTGTTCGAAGTTTCGAATCCGGTTGCCGACATTGCTTCCCAGGGCAATTACGACTTCTTCCTCTTTGGAGTTGACTTCGACCGTGCTTTCATGAATCGAACGAGAAATACAGAAGCTTGCGCCTGTGGAAGGAATATAAACATGATAGAAATTACTGTTTTTGGTCTGCAACACAAATCCCACTCTCCCTGGTTTTAGAACATGAATATTGCAAACTAGAAGAAGCATAAGTGGAACGATTTTAAAGACACTAAAACATCAATCCCTTTTATTGCAAGTGAGCACGAAAGAATACAATCAAATTTATCTTGCAGGGTGAGTTTTACAAAATTGAGACCAGAGTAAATTTAAACTTCTGAAGAACAATAAAGAAAAGGAAATGCTACAGTCCAGCTACGGAACCATTATGTCGAAGTTTGTAACAGGACCGTAGCATTTCCCTAAAAAAAAGCTGATTCTTGTTTTCTGCTTCAGGCTTATACATTAGTAAGTAATATCCTTGAGCTTGAAAACTTGTACAGATTCATTAACATAAGATTATGCAAAACACAGAAATTAGCTTCACATGAAATCTTACCTGCCCTTGCCCCATGCTTAATGGGCACCAGCTGTTTGACGAAATTCATCCAAGATTGGGTTTGCAAAAACTGAGCTCCATAACTATACAGAAATAGAAGAGGACTGCCGATAACAGTGCCATTAAAAAAGAACAACTCCTCCAGTAACTCTGCAGCAAAAGGAAGAAGGAGATGATGGAAAGGTATACAGCGGAGAGACTGTAGAGAAGTGAACAGAGGCAAGCCAAGCGCCTGCTGCAATTCGGATAGGGGTGTTCACGGTCCGATTTAACATAAAAAAAAAAACTGTAAATCAGGACCACGGATTGGTTAAATGGTCGGTTAAAAAAGCCTTAAAAAATTTGGTGGTTAATTTTTTTAAAAATTCAAAATAACCAGTCAGGTTAACAGATTACATATGGCAAACCGCCAGTTTAACCAGGCGGACCAGTAAATATTAAAAAACTACAACAAATATATATATATATATATATATATATATATATATATATATATATATATATCTATACTTATATTAAAAGTCAACCTATTTACCAAAAATAGTAGTAAGAAAAGTCAACTCACATTTAATGCATACTTTATTTAGAAATTTATTATTATATGCATTAATTGCTTGATATATACATTTACTATTCAAATATGATCAAAAAGATTTTTTTTTCCTTAAATAATTTTATTAACTTCTGCAATGATTTTACTGATATATATTATAATTCATATTTGTCGATAGTATTTTTTAATTTTTATTTGAGTATATAAAAAACAAATATTTTTTAAATTAATATTTTATTTATCATTTAAGAGATAATGACACATCATTAAATGATTTTACTGATGACTAGATAATAAATTAAAATACATTAATTATTCTTTAAAATTTTGGCATGTTATTTATTTGTTTATCTATACTTATTATATAAGGTATCCTGTTTATCAAATTTAGTAGATTGAAAAGTCAACATAATTAATGCATTGTTATTTCTATCCAAAATTTTATTTAATTATTTTATTTATTTGTCTTATATCCCATAAAATCAGTTTAAGAAAAAAAAATCCCATAACATCTGACAAGTTAAAAAAAAGACGTAAAATCTTTACTAAAATAAAAAGACTTTATTTATTTGTCTTATTCCATATTAACATCGATTTTGTCAAAACAAATCCCATAAAATCAGTGAAGTCAAAATTTGTACGTAAAGTCTATCTATACTAAAAAAATCAGATTCAAAATTATTTATCTAATTCTTTTTTTTTTCTTATCTAATTTCTTTTTATTATCTAATTGTATGAAAAATATGTTCTGATTTTGTTCAATACTCTAATTGTATTTGTATTATATTTCATAAATCGGTTTAACAAAAAAAATCCCACAACATTCGATAAGTAAAAAAAAATAAAGTACGTAAAATATTTACTAAAATAAAAAAGGCTTTATTTATTATCTAATTGTATGAAAATATGTTCTGATTTTATGGTACGTACTACAAATTGTGCACCCGTGTTCAGGAGTTATTTAACGGGCAAGCTTTGTGGAAATAACTCATTTAGTGTTTCTGTCCCGTGCATACGGTATGTATTTTTGTTACACATACTAGAAAATTGTGCACCTCGTGCATCACACGGGCTCTGTACTAATAAATGAACTTAAAATTGTGCACCCCGTGCATCACCCTTATTCACATTTTGGTCTATTACAGATCAAGTACTATATATATCCCGTACATTTTCTTTATTCATTTGTATAATTATAAGACTGGATAAATGGCCTTAAAATTGTGCACCAAGTGCATCGCACGGGCTCTGTACTAGTACTTCTATTATTTAGGAAACTACTATGAGTCTTGTGCAGTGCACGGGTAATATACATTTCTTAATATTATTAATTAAATCTATATCTATATATATATATTAAAAGCTAACCTATTTACCAAAAACAGTAGCAAGAAAAGTCAACACGCATTTAATGCATACTTTAATTGGAATTTTTTTACTATATTTATTAAATGTTTGCATATTTACATTTACTATCCAAATACGATCTTTAAGATTTTTTCCTTAAATAATTTATGCAATGATTTTACTGATATCCATTATAATTAATATTTATCGAGTAATATTTTTTAACCTTTATTTAATTATATAACACTAATATTTTAAAAAAAATTAATATTATTTATTATTTAAAAGATAATGATGACATCCATTAAATGATTTTATTAATGTTTAGATAATAAATGTATAGTTATTTTTTAAAATTTTGACATGTTATTTATTTTTATATTATTGTCAACTATGATAGTGTTTTTATCACTTTTTTTTGTTATGTTTCAAAAATGAACTTATTGTAAAATATTTTTCTATTGCATAGTAAGTTAAATAAACTATAAAGTCTTAGGATGAAAATTAAAAGAAATCTCTTGAGTATTAAGGGATTTATTTTTTGGCAATTGCTAAATCATTTAAGAAAAAAAAATTATTATGAGAAAATTGAATTCTAAAAAACATGTGTGCGTATTTTATAAACATTTATACTCAAAATTTTATTTTGAATTTCATTACATAAAGAAGACTACTTCTATAACTTTTATAAATAATAATAATTACATTATATGACTGTAAATTTTTATAATAAAAAATAATTGAGTATTATATGGTGAACAATAATTAATGAAATTTTTATTTTTCCCTATATCAATGAATAAATATGTATTCTAAAATCAAATAAATATTAGTATGACGTGTTAGCGGAATTATATATTAATAACATGTTAATTTTTTGGCTTAAATAAACGCCACTTTTAAAAGATGTGAAATATGGATGATCCGGGCCTATTGTTTTTTTGTCTAGACGTACAAGTTCTATAGAAATAATTGATTTATTATATGCATCATGTGCATCTCACGGGGTATGCACTAATAAATGACCTTAAAATTGTGCACCCCGTGCATCACCCGTGTTCACATTTTGGCCTATTACAGGTCACGTATTATAAGAATGGATAAATGGCCTTAAAATTGTGCACCCCGTGCATCGCACGGGCTCTGTACTAGTATATATATATATATAGGGTTGGGTTCACATGAGAATGGTTCTCAACGAAAGAAATGAGAATAAATCATAACCATTAGAACAAATGATCTAATGACTACAAAAAAGTCAAAATTATACATTATATTAAGTGGGACACACCATATATTAATACACCTCAATATTAATAGTGGGACATTCAAAAAAAGTGGGACACACCATCCCTCCTATATATAATTACCGAATGCGCTGAGCATACGTGGCTGCTTATGGTGCTTCGGAATCCTATTTGGCAAAGAATCATGCTTCGTAATTAGGTTTGGACAAATAATATTGATATATTAATAATTAATAATCTAGGTTCGGACATTCTATAAATATTATTCAGCTAACTTAGGTGTTTTAATATCACTTGTACTAATATAACCCTTTAATTCTTTGTAATTTTACATAGTGAGACAGTAAGTGACTAATATATCCCTGACTTTTGATTTGTTTCCTTCAATTAGCTACTGAATTGTAAATGTATTTTAAAAGTTGATAACTTTTGTATTCCTTATCGGTTTTACATATATAATATATCAAATTAATCATCTTTTAATGATCTTCGTTTTGACATCCATATTGTATTATGAAATAAATAAATTATATTTATCTTTATAATAAAATAATACGTATTAAAATTCATTAGAAAAATAAAATTATTTTTTAATTGATATATTTATGTTTAATGGAGTTATATGTTGTAAGTTAAAAGACTTATTATAATATAACACATATAGGTCACACAAATAAAAAGTGTCATACTAAATATATAATAATATATATATTTTTATAAAAGGTATTTAAAATATTAACTATTTTTTCTCATTAATTTTAGATTTAAGAAAAAATTAGCAAGCACCCGTGTAATACACGGGTGTTGTACTAGTATATTAATACACCTCAATATTAATAGTTCAAGATACGGTACCTACCCACACCACACCTACCCTTCACATTCATTCTCTCTCTCTCTCTCTCTCTCTCTCTCTCTCTCTCTCTCTCTCTCACACACACACACACACACACACATACACACACACACACACACACACACACACACAACATCACTCTCCCCGTCATCCCCCCATAACACACACATTTACACACAGTACATATAAAATACACAGCGCCCCCATTCTCGTCTACGACCTTCCTCTGGCGAACAACCCATCGCCGCCGCTCAGCCACCACACACCGACGATAATCCGACGCACACATATACACACAGTTACATACACAAAATCACAGTTTTCCCAGCATTCTCGTCACCGACCTCCCACCGGCGAACCACCAATCGTCGTCGCACAGCCACCAGACGCCGGCCTTCCTTGGACGCACAACCATACATACTCACTCGCAACATACACACACGAACACAGAGAGTACCATCGTCTCCCACCGGCCCCATCGATCACCGCCATCAGCGCTTGCCGCAGATCTACCGTCTGTTATGCCTTTATCGCGATGATCAAGGCTTCATCGCGATGGTATCGTCGTAATCCACTCCTCACACACTCAGTCCGGCAGTCCCATTACTCAACCTCCGCCGCCGACGCATCGACCTCTGCTGCCGACGCTCGAACTCCGCCGCCGACGCTCGACATCCGCCGATGCTCGACATCTTGCAGGTCGAACCAAGCCGATGCGAGAGGTCACACACGGACAGTTGAAACTCTGAAAGTGAATGTTTGATTGGGCATACTGTTGAGAATTAGAATATGTTTAGGGGCTTCTTTGCAATTTTTATAACTTTTAACTATATACTAATTTAACCCCTGGGTCGAATCTATAATTATTAAAAGTTCATAAAAAATCAGTTTTTATATTTATATTGTCATTCATATATATTAAACACCAAATAAAATATTAAATAAAAACAATATAAATATTAAAATAGTATAAAAATAATGTATATTAATAAATAAATTATATAACAAAATAATAATTAAAAAAGATTTTAATTAATTAGGTTAATTGGATGTGCTATTATATGTATTAAAACTATTTTTTTCGAATACACATAATTTATATGATAACGTGTAAGTCAGTTCACTTTATATAACAAAATGATGCACTTTATAAAATAACACATTGCACTCTATAAAACAACGATGCACTTTATCATCATATTCAACAATTAATGTCAACAACTTCCTCAAAAATATTACCCAATATAATTTAAAAAAAAAATATCTACGTAATACTTTAATATTAATCACATAATCTATCCAAAAAAAAAAAAAAACCATAAGCATGATGACATACCAATATTACAGTAGTTCACTTTATACATCATCATGTTGCACTCTATAAATCAACATGTTGCACTTTACACATCATCATCACGTTGCACTTTATAAAAAAATACGTTGCACTTTACAACATAACATGCTGCACTTTATCGTGATTATCGGATTGCATACTATAGACCGAAACCGATCGAATTCACTTCTTTTCAACCACATATAATATAAAAATAATAAATAACCTCATTAACATATTAAATATAATTTAAATATAAATATCAGATTGTTTTGATTATTTAGGATAACTCGGTTAACCGAAACGAATAAATAATTTATTTTCAAATTAATTTGTGACAAAACTCCAGTTGGTTCAATATGTACAAAACAGATCATTACCGTGCACCGTACTGTTCGTCGAGTTGTACATTAATAATTGTTAGACTGCACATTATAATTCGTTTACATACATAATAATATTTTTAATAGATGAATAATATAAAATATAGAATAAAAATATTAAAAAACTAATCATAATTTTTATAATAAATAATATAACTTATGTTGGTTATTTATGTTAGCCGCCAATTAGACCGATTATCTTGATTTTTTCACTTCAAATTTTTATATTTCATTTTGATTTTTTTATTTTAAAGCACATAACTATACAAAATAATGTGAACTTATATGAAAATTATTATTATTATAATTATATATATATATTTTTATGTATGACGATTGCACTTTAGGGTTATACAAGTTGCACATTAGAGACCATTAGATTGCACAATATCGAACGACCTTGACCAAACTAAAAATTTCAATTCAATTACAAATTTATATTTCTATGTGCATTTGATATATTTTTTAAAGTGCATTTAATTTTACACTTTATATATCATTGTGCATTTAATATAATTTTCATTAATTATAGATTTGACCCATGTACAATTGAAATTTAATAAAAATTTAGAATTGCAATTAAGTCCCTTAAACTTCTCAAATTCCCAATTGTTTGCCCCACAATTCTTGAAACAATTTCTGTACAAGATTCATCAAAATTCATTCAATGGCAGTTTATGTACAAGCTTCATCAAAATTCAAGCTTCATCAAAATTCATTCAACGGTAGTCACTGGTCAATGCATATATTTGACCATAAGTGTGTGTGTGTGTGTGTGTGTGTGTGTGTGCGGCGGTGTGTGCGTGAGTGCAGTATTTGTTGCCGGACATAAGTGTGTGTGTGTGTGTGTGTGTGCGGCGGTGTGTGCGTGAGTGCAGCTTGTGTGTAGGTATTAGTGCGTGAGGGAGATGGGTGGGGGTGGGTTGGAGTAGGGTCCACCAGATAAGTAATTAATTGTTTCAATGACTATTATATCCTTAATGAGTGGTCAATGCATATATTTGACCATTATATTAAACTATTTACAATAAATGCCATTATATATTTGACTGATTTATTAAAGTTTGACTTGATCATGACCACTTATTTGCTAGATCTAAAGGCATACATTCATTCTTATTTCTTTCACTAGAAATCATTCTCATATGATCCCTTCTCTCTCTCTCTCTCTATATATATATATATATATATACATTCAATCATTCTATGACTGACAAATACAATACATTGATGTGACTGAGAAATGAATGCTTTGCTCTTATTAGTTCAGATGTATAAACTGACTGAAAAATGATTGCTTGCTTGAGTTTAGTTTGCATAATTTAATCTTTATCATTTTTGTATTTTTATGTTTATGGGACGAAATATGTATTTTTATGCTTATGAGACGAATTGTGTTTTATTTTATTATTGCTGTTTTTCTTAATTTTTAGGTCCAAATAATCTCTTGTGTCCAAAATTGAAAAAAAAAATGAATAAAATAAAATTGAAGGCCCAAAATAAAGATTTTGGATTTATCCGGTTAACCGCCAAATCGTACTGTCCAATGCGGTCCGGATTGTGGCGGTTAAAAAATAAAATCGGTCCGATTATGGACAAGAAAAAAAATTAACCGTTAGGTCCGGTTTGGTCATAGTTTGGTTTAAAACCGGACCAATCCAGACCGTGAACATCCCTAAATTCGGATACCTACTACATAAGGGCAATTTTGTGAAAAAAGTAGGGATGAAAACGATCGGAAACGATCGGCATAGGGCTCAACCATTTCCACTTTCATATTTTTTTCTTGAAAACGAAAATGATACGGTAATGTCGGAAACGAAAACGACATCGGTATTCCGGTAATATCGAAAATGAAACTATCCGATCGAAAATACATCGATAACGATCGAAATATATTAAAACGGTATTTAAAAAATGATAAACACACCACATTATAAAATATAGCATTAAAACATTAATTGAAATATTCTCATGGCATAATAGTAGCAAAATTCAAATTAAAATCCACACCATCTGCTATAAAAAAATCCATACAAATTCCAATAACTAGTAATTGAATTGTGACTTGTCCACCAAAGTGGGGTAGGTGGCGGCAGTTGGAGCCTGTAGTGGCTGGTGCGGTTGCGATGTTGATGGGAGTGGGGCGCGGCAGCAACGAGCAGGTGACGGGAGTGATGACGAGCAGGCGTGGCGAATTGCGATGGCCGTCGGCCGGTGGAAGAGATGACAGGCTCCCAGACGAGACTCGAGAGTGAAGACCGAACGGGATGAAGGGGATTTGGGCACTGTAGATGCGGTTGCGACGGTGATGGGAGTGGGGCGCGGCGACGATGAGCAAGTGACGGGAGTGGCGACGAGCAGACGACGAGCAGATGGGAGAGATGACAGACTCCCAGACGAGACTCGAGAGTGAAGATCGAAAGGGATGAAGGGGATTTCAGGATTTGGGCACTGTAGAAGGGTTGGGCTGAAGGGGATTTGGACATTTGGCCCATTTGGAATTTGGATTGGGCTTTATAATTAAAAGTGACCCTAGTATGGGTTGGGTCGATATTACCGACGGTAAAATACCGTTTAAATACGGTAATTTTCGAAAACGATCGGAAAAGGGCTAAACCGTTTTCGTTTTCATTTTCGAATTTTTTTACCGTTTTCATTTCCGTTTTTCCGGTTACCGTTTCCGTTTCCATTTAGCCTCCAAATCCGAAAAAATTTTGAAAACAATTTCCGGTAATCGGAAATTACCGTTTCCGTTTTCATCCCTGGAAAAAAGGATGAAGAGGGGTATAAAAGTCACTTGTATTGTCCTTTTATCTAAAAATATTAAAACCCTTATGGAGGAAAATCAAAATTATGAATTATCCACTACTTCAAGCATTTTGGTCTGCCACCTAAAACCCCAGTGCTGAAATTTCCTGAGTTTTTGTGAGAAAATCTCAATCCATGGTCTCCTTGTCTTCTACACAGTTTTCTTTGGTGCCCAGGTTCATTTTCTTCTTTGGTTTTACCATTCTTGATTATTTTTTATGCCGAGATATCAGTTTGTTTTTATAGCTTTGATTAATTTAAAAGTTTGCATTGTTCTTGCTGAAGAGGTTAAATTTGAGCATGTAAATAGAAAATGAATGCTCTTTCAATTAAAGTCTGATTTGTAATGAATTTCAGGAATGTTTGCAATCTCTAAAAAGGAGAAGAAAAGTGATTCACATTTCTCAGATTTTACTGATTTTATCCGGTAGAAGCTTAAATCTTTTTTTTTTTTTTTTTTTTTTTTTTTTTTTTTTTACTTCTAGAGATTAAAAAGGCAAAGACACAATATAGACCTGAGCTGAAAAAGATTGAATATGAAGGTCATATCAAATCGACAACTGGCATTATAAAGCGTGACTCGAAAAATATGCTATTCTGTGTGTTTGTGTATTGGTTCAAGACTAAATGTGTAGCAAGTTTTGAGAGTTTTGTTACTGTTTGTTTGGGCAGAGTATGCAGGTGGGACTTAAATGTTAGTTCCTTCCCATGTATGCACTTAGTGAAAATTCAGGAGTATAGAGTAAATAAAAAGGGACTGTTATCTGTCTCAAGAAACAAAGTTGTTGGTTCAATACCTCAGGAGATATCAGATGGAGAAGCTGGAGTTGTAGGGGAAAAGACTCGTAAAACGAGAAAACGGGCTTCTGCAAGAACCAGGAAAAAAGTAGTGGAGAGTACGGATGAGAATCCTTTAGACAATGTCAATGTTATACGCGAGGAAAGTGTAATTGCTTCAGCTTCAACAGAGATTTCAAGGAAGTCGAGCGCTAGAACTCAGAAAAAAGGTTAAGCCTTTATTAAATGAGTGAAAGTATTGAGAAATTTGCATGAAATTCTTGATTGCTTTGCACCATGTGAAGTTTAGTGTTTAAGTGAGTTGGGCATAAATATGTTTTTTTGTGTAATCATTTGCCAACTTCTGTTTCTGATTTTTCTTTCTTTAACTAAAATCTAACAGGAAGGATGTCTTGGGAAATGGTTGCTCAACCTTTCCGTTTCTCGATTATAATTTTGCAAACAGAATTGTGTGAAACTAACAATTAAAAACTGGATTTTAAAATTGTAATTGAGTATTTGATGAAAATGCACAATTGAGATGGTAACTTCTCTTTTCTTTTATTATAATTGTGCTTAGATTAACTGTTTATTTGGAAAGAAGAGATAACGTACAGTGTATTTGTGATATGTTTGTGTGGTAATTGGTGTATGTATTTGGGATTATTGATTTAGAGAATAAGAATAAAAGAAAAAAAAAAAAACACAATAATCACATGTTGGGCAGAAAACGATTTTGAGCAACTTTTTTTCTGCAGACAAAAATCATCTGCCTTCAGTTAAGTTCTGATTCTTCTTCTAGTTTGACTTTTGCACACCCCAACAGTTTTCTAATTCAATTTCTCTGGTCACTTGCATCTAGAAAAAGAAAAAAGTAAAAAAAAAAAAAAAAAGAAAAAGCAAGTTTTGTGCATGAACTTACTCACCAAATTCATGATTTTTCTAATGCCCAGCCTCTCCAACCTCCGACACCTCCGAAGAAGAAACGACTAAGACTGTAACAAGGCGGAGAGGGCCTAAGAAGGAAAAACCCAAAACCATCGAGGCTGAACTCTCCAATCTCGACGAAAACCCGTTTTCTCCACCGTCTAACGAAGAGAACGAATGGGACCTAGAATTCAACATCGACGATGCAGAGGACATAAGCTTCACGTACGGGTGGCCACCCTTGGTCTGCTGTTTTGGGGCGGTCCAGAACGCGTTCGTGCCTGCGGGCCGGCGGGCCAACAGGCTCATCGACCATGAGATTCACGACTGGAAAAGGGACGTCCTGTGGGTGCCTGAGAAGTTCGTCCGAGCCTCGGGTGGGTGCTCAAGCAATGTGGCTGTGGCCCTCGCCAGCCTGGGAGGTAAGGTTGCATTCATGGGCAAGCTCGGGGACGATGCCTATGGCAAGTCCTTGCTTTATTTCTTGAATGAGAATAATGTGCAGACGAGGTCGGTGCGTATTGACAAGGATCGGGCAACGGCAGTTTCCCGTATGAGAATCAGGGAGAGAGGTGGTCTGAGGGTGGCAGGTGTGAGGCTGTGCGCGGAGGATTGTTTGGCTCAGTCGGAGATTAATATTGATGTGTTGAGAGAGGTAATATATCTTGGAAAAAACTTGTATTAAACCATCTGACCAATCAAAAATTATTATTATTTTTTTGTTGATCTTTTTGCAGTTGTTAGGATTCAGATATAAATTTTAGTTTCTCTAACTAAGCGTTTTTTAGGGCTTTTCAGTATGTTTGGTTTTTTAAGTCTCATGTGTCAGCCTTTTAGGTTGTTGTTTTATATTTTTAGTTTCAATATTTTCTATTTTTTGGCGCTTAAGATTATTATGAGTTTATAATTTAGTTTTGGAAGCCCGATCTGACATCAAATTGTGTGAAAGGAGTGTTTCATGTATCTTAGTAATGGTTCATTAAAACATATTCTTTTCTTACATCTGTTTGTCTGAAATTTGTTTTCAAAATAGGTCCTTTTTGAGTGTATTGAGGTGAGGAACAATGGCACTTGTTCGGCTTTATCGTATAAATATGTTTGGAACCATTTGTCCACATTGATGTGTTCTAAAATATTCATGTGCTTGAGTTGTTAGATTGTATATTTACTGAAACAAACAATTAATCCTTTCAAGGCAAAAATGTTCTACTTCAACTCATTCAGCCTCCTTGACCGAAACATGAGATCGACCACGTTACAAGCCATCAGGATTGCGAAAAAGCTTGGTAGTGTTGTCTTTTACGATCTCAACATCCCGTTGCCACTCTGGCAATCGTTTGAAGAAACGAAGGCATTCATACGGACTGCATGGGATTTGTCTGACATTATCGAAGTCACCAAACAAGAGTTTGAGTTTCTTTGTGGGATAACACCGTCCGAAAATTTTGACACGAAAGATAGTGATAAGTCCAAATTCGCTCATTATGCACCCGACATTGTGAAACAGCTATGGCACAAAGATCTCAAGGTTTTGTTTGTGACGAATGGAACTTCTAAGATACATTATTACACTGAGGAAAATGATGGTTTTGTGCATGGAATGGAGGATGCGCCTATCACACCTTATACATCCGACATGTCAGCATCTGGAGATGGTATTGTTGCAGGTAACTAAACCAATACCGAAATAGAACATTTTTTCAGTTTTATTAATTTCAAGAAATAATGACTCTTTCTGACGGTACTATTGCACAAGGGGATTCTATTTCTTCTTTGAACTTTGAAGTTGTTCTTGACCATTCTTTTTCCTTTTTTTCACCATGTGTCTGTGATTATGATTGCATGTCTCTTTTTCGAAGTCATATATAAAGTTGCATACAGAAAATTCAACACGACCAGGAATCTTATTAAATGTGTTTCCTTAGTTTCTTGGTCACTCTATCAGAGACTAGTGAAATTACCTAGTGACAGCTGATGGATGCTTATATATCTGTTCTTAGGAAAAGATTCTACGTCAAGAATGATTTAGAATGGGAGCAAGTTATACGTTGTCCAAATGATCTTGAATTTCTAAAATGTCTCGACAAAAAGTTTTGAATGCACGTATTTTCATTTTTAATCTTGACTGCAAAAAGGAAAAAAAAAATGATTTCTAACTTTGCTAGTTTAGTTTTTTTTGGATTATTTTGAAGTTTTTTAGTATATTTTATGGGGAAAATTATTTCAGTAACATGCAACTTATCGTACATAAATTTTATGTATTGCAAGCTCTGGCCGGAAAATGCTCAAAGAATTTAAGGAAATTGAACCAAAATTAACCCAAAAAAATAAATGGAAAACATGAAAAAAAAAAAAATGTACAAGAAAGTCCCAAAAGAAGGACAACGACAAGTGGAATTATTGGGGATTGTTTGCAAAATTGCCAGAGATGCAAGGAAAAGGCTTTTGTACATGATGGAAAGTGGAAGGTAGAGTTGTGGTTTTTTGTGAATAGGCAATAGGAGGTGCCGAAATCAGCTGCGCGCTTTACCGGTTACGATATATTTCACAAAAAGAAATAAAGAAAATTATGGTGCAAAAGCCAAAAACAGGTACTGTTCAACGGATAATTTTCCGTACTTGAAAAGTCCTTAAAGTTCTCAAGTAAATTTTAACCATTCTCTTTATTTTGTCAGTTGTGGGTGTAAGTAATTTTTCATGCCATTTGATTTGTTATGAATTCTTATTATTCTTTTGTGTACTGTTAATTTTTTCCTTTACATCTTTCCTTGATATTGTTTTTAGGTCTTCTGAGAATGCTGACTGTGCAGCCGCATCTCATTTCCGACAAGGAATACTTGGAAAGATCTATTGAGTATGCGATTAGTTGTGGAGTAATAGATCAATGGCTGCAGGCCCGAAGACTCGGATACCCAGCGAAAGAAGGTATGGAGGACGTCGAAGCCGATCCTCACGGCATAAAATCAATTACCGAACAGGAATACAGAACCTTAGTGCCTTCAAACTCATGAAGAGATTGAAGACAGTCATGCACAGATTCAATGTGTTGTTGTGAGACGTGTAAAAAAACTGCGGTGGGGCCCAAAGTTGTCGTGAAATTCGGATGCAACAGCCCTTATGGTAATGAACATTTATCATATGAAATTGTAGACTAGTGAGGAGCATTCTAGTTATCCTTGAGTCTGCTTGTGAAGACCCGAGCTTCGAATTATCTTTCTGTCATCTTATCTTATGCTCGAAGATTTTGTGTACCTTGTAAGTTGTCTTAAGAATCCTTTCCCAGTTATTAGACGTTCTAATGTTTTTGTAGTGCAAGTGTGTAACCCGGTACCTAATTTTGGATTACTGAAGAATGGAATGGTCCATTGAGTGGAAAATTTTGTGGTTTGAATTTTTATGCATGATTTATAAGTACGTTTTGCTCATAACTTAACACTTGCGCTGAATAAATACATGGATTATAAGAACTTCTTTTTCCTTTTGGGTTTATAGAATTTCATATTTTGCAAATGACCGATTCAGAGCCCAAACTTGAGAGGTTTTATGAAGGTTTTTGCGGGATCTTTCTGGCCTTGGTTTTTGTTTTGTTCAGTTGTGTTTTTCAGGTTCCAGCTTGGTGGATAAGCTTCAGGTGGAGTTCGATTTGACTGGGGCTTCATGTGCTGATGGATTGGTTGAGGATTTGGGAAGCCGACTTCGTAAAATTGCGCTTTCAGAGGCAGAAAATCGGATTTCAGATTTGAAAGAAGACAATATCAAGATTAGTAAGGTCGAGTGCGATAGAACTCTGTTTGGAAAAGTTGTAGGTGACAGGAGAGCCTGTTCAATTGGAATAAGGAGGGCCATGGGAAGCATATATGGCAGCTTCAGAGCCAATTTGAACAGGAGAAGTCGAGGGCGAATTTGGCGGAGAGCTCCCCGGAGACACGCCACGACCCACAGAGGCAACCTCTGAAGCTGAGGTCGCACATGAATCTAAATGAAAGAGCAACAAAGAAAAAATAAAAGATTTAGGTTTGGAAGAGGGGTTTCGAGGAGGGTTTTACGAGAACACTAGAACTGAAAGGACAAAAACAAAACGAACTAAAATCAAAACGAAAGTACAAAAAAAAATAGACATAAACAAGAAGGAAAACTTACTCAGTGAGGACATGGTATGTAAATTCTAAAAGCTTAAACTCTTGAAAGGCGGAGCACGGCGGCTTGGGAGCACAAATTAGCAGGAATAAAATGCGAGCAATAGAACACAATAATCGCAGAGGTGGAAAACAGATAAAAGGTGCAGAGGAAGGCTATTTATAAAAGACTTAGAAGAATCGAGAAGGTCGAACGTTTTGGGTCGTCCGATGAGGCACCGATCAAGGGATGGGAATCAAGAAGAAAGGCGAAAGGACATGCATTGATTGCCAAACCTGAACAAACACGGTATACGAGAGGGCAACAATCAAGGCAGTGGCTTTTAAGGGACGCAATGGGCCACGTTTGAAACTAAGGTTTGAATTTTGAAATTCAAACAAAGGCGGGATATAAAGTGGTCAAATATAAAATAAAGGCCAGAAAACCAAGGAGCGACCAAGCTCAGACTTAATGGCGAAGGGAAGCTCGAATATCGTAATAGTGGTGAAAAGTCGAAAGGCTAAGGAAGTAGGTCGAAATAGAACACTCTTGGACCGGGCCTCATTAGCTTGATCTTGAGTGGGAGGGGGGACTACATGATACATGATATAGTACCGATTCGAACACCCCAAAGGAACCAAACAACCAAGTTGGGTTAATGAAGCAACCCGATTCACTTCGACCCGGAGAACAATAGTCATACTAACCTTCGACCTGATCTTGAAAGACTATGAGGTCGATTCGCCACGTTCTATTTAACAAATGTAGACTGAAGAGGGCCACAACCTATTAGAATGGGAATTCGACCTGGGGGCTTGGACTGGGCCTTACGGGAGGATAAAGGAGTTTTATCTGAGAAACTGCGCTATATGGGGATTGGACCATGTGTTGCAATTACATTGGGTGTCTGTACCCCTGACACCTAATTACTGAGGCGGCGTAGATGTTGCAGGTCGTACGTACGACCTTGTTTTTGCGGGATCTTTCTGGCCTTGGTTTTTGTTTTGTTCAGCTGTGTTTTTCAGGTCCCAACTTGGTGGATAAGCTTCAGATGGAGTTCGATTTGACTTGGGCTTCATGTGCTGATGGATTGGTTGAGGATTTGGGAAGCCGACTTCGTAAAATTGCACTTTCAGGCAGAAAATCGAATTTTAGATTTGAAAGAAGACAATATCAGAATTAGTGAGGACGAGTGAAATAGAACTCTGTTTGGAAAAGTTGTAGGTGACAGGAGAGCCAGTTCAATTGGAATAAGGAGGACCATGGAAAGCATATGGCAGTTTTAGAGCCAATTTGAAAAGGAGAAGTCGAGGTTGAATTAGGCGGAGAGCTCCCCGAAGACACGCCACGACCCATAGAGACAGCCTCAGAAGCTGAGGTAGCATATGCCTGAATTTCTTTTTCTTTTTTGATGGCCTCTATTTGGCACTGTCTTACTGTTTCCTTCAACTGCTTTATTTCGTCTTCAAGGTGATTCCTTTTCTCCATTAGAATTACCGCAAATGACTCCATTCTCGTGTAAGAGTATTTGTAAATAAATTTCTTTTCCTGGGATATACACAAATATATAATCAAATTATTGTGCTTTTAGACTCCATCTAAGTTTTACCTTTATTGTAGGATTCATTCAATTGATATTTCGTAAAATAATTAGTGTATAGGCTATCGGTTTGAAAGAGGAATTTTACTGGTTGTAAGTCGAGTTTAAATTTTTCAAGTGCATTTATAAAGTGTAACACCCCACTTTAATTTTAAAGAAATTCCGGACTTTCCAAAAACCAGTATAAAATTTTTTGAATTTATTTTCGAAAACATGGGCGTTATACAACATTTAACATCAACCAAGTCGTATCTGGTTGTTCACATGGTTTTCATTAACCTTTTAAAATTCAATTACACATGATTATTAGCTAAACCACCTAGCATGCATAATCGAAAACACATGATATTCAATAAATAACTCTCATATGAATATCAAACAAAGGATCCAAAAATCCCGACACGGACAAGTTTGAAAATAGTTCAACACGTCTCAAAGGACCACACTTTATTCATAATAGAAGCGAAATCATAAACATATAAATCATGACCAACTCACTCGTCTTTCCCCCGTCATCCGGCACCAGCTTAACCTGCATCCGTGAAGAGCAGGTGGGAGTGAGCACAAGATGAAAGTGGTGCTCACTACTATGCACATAAATAACACATGTCAAATGGTATGGTCGCAGCATGAATATAAGATAATCACATCATGTCTCATCTCCTATCAAAATCACAACAACCACATTACTCATGTGCATCTATCGCTAGACGCAGAACGAGGATTCATTACCCGAAGGCGGGAGTATATGCCATGCTACGGACACGACCTTCCATATGGGCTTACGTACCTCGCAAGGGCACGACCATATCAGGACTTAAGGAGACTTGCCTCACAAGGGCAACCGTATTACATCGACGGGGACAA
>CACSLK010027752.1:21217635-21229348 GCA_902706635.1 Striga hermonthica | reverse complement strand
ATTAATATATTAGAAGCCCTTATCCTATTCTCCTTAGGGTCCCTACTGTAGCTCTATGTATACAGCACTAGGCTCATGGAAGAGAAAAACAATCCCACAACTTTGGGAATTCGTCCGCCCCCTCTCTCTCTCTCTCTTCCAAGGAGTAATTCTATTTCTTGTGCTCCACTGATACAAGATCTAGATAGCTGTTTGAGAATACAGTAGAAGATCTTAAGGTATATACGGGATTCCAATCAGATCTATCATACATCCAAACCGGAGACCAAAACCAGCAAGTGACCATACCACGATGACCAGGACGACGAGACGAAGAGATCGCCGTCGAGATCGCCGCCAGCCGCCGCCGCACGCGCCGCCACGCGCCACCAGAAGGGAACAGCCGCTGGAACTAAATCGCGTGCATGAGAGCGCGTGTAAGCTTCATTTTCCGACCGGTCAACGCCGTTGACTTCGCCGTGACGTCAGCTTTCTGGATTGGTCAAGTTTGTTTGATTCCGAGAAGATTTGATTTGCGGTCAACTGTTCGGGCCAGCCAAATCTACATAAATTTTAAGCAGTAAGTTTTCTTCATCAAACCTTTAGATCCGCTGCGCATAGGTTTATGTTGAATGTTTGTCCGTGATTTGTGCATATCGTGATCCTCATATGTCCCAACAGGGTTAAGGTCCACGGCGACAAGCACCGGGACCGAGCACGAGGACGATCACTGATCGAGGGGCACACACGCATCGCGTGTGGACCATCACCACGACGATCGGCGACGGTATGACGGACGCGCACATCACGACCGAAGGCGCGAGGAGGACGATGACTGGCGATCGCACGCATCGTACGCGTCGCATGCGACACATGATTACCGGAGGCCACATCGCGATGGCCGACAGCGCGACGCACGACGACACGGGGGACGCCATGAACGCGATGAACAAGCGGACGAAAGGGCAGGTACACGGCCGAAAATTATTATGCCCACGTTCACGGGAACAGATCCGGACGCATGGTTGAGTCGAGCTGTGCAATTTTTTGAGATTCCATTCACCAAGGTAAAACCGTTTGAAGTCAAGGTAGCAAATGGGGAAACACTACGAGGAGATATTCTCTTCAAAGGTGTAAAGTTGGAGGCTCAAGGTCAAAAGATGAGAGTGGATCTCTATGCCTTGCCATTGAAGGCGACTGATATAGTACTTGGATGCCAGTGGTTGGAGACTCTTGGTCCAATCACAACTGATTATTGGAAAGGAACTATAGAGTTCGGGAGATCAAGTAAGAGGGTCAAGTTGAGAACTGAGGATCCAGGCGAGTCACCTGATGAGGATGACGAGGATGGTCGAGTTAGGAAGCTGAACTTTCTAATCCTTGGGGACAAGGAAAGTCTTGAAGAGGAGGGGAATGATACAGAAGTGGAGTTAGGGACCGGCGAGTCTAGTAAGGGGCTAAAATGCGAAAGGTGCGCATCGGCCCTTGATGCGCACAAATGGGCAAAAAAGCCGTGCACGCGGGGTTTGCGAAGAGTACACGGGCGCATGGTTGGCGGGTGCACGGGTGCACGCGGGCACGCCGTAGGTGATTGGGGCGCGGGCGGTAGCTGAGACGCGCGGAGGTCACGACGGGAACGGATGGGGCGCGAAGGGCGCGCAAGTAAGCGGCACGCGGGCGCGCGATGCAACGCGCGCGAGAAGGTCGGCGATGGCGAGGTGCGCGCGCGAGTGCAGCGAAGACGCGGGCGCATGCCTATGCGCGGTAGGTGTAGGTGAGGGGAATTGGGCGCACGCGCGAGGGAAAAGGCGGCGACGCTGGGCGCGCGCGTGCGATACGGACACGCAAGTCCTAAGGCGCCGAGGACTAGACAAGCGGGGGAGGCGGTGCGCATACGCGTGAGGCGCGGACATGAGGCGGCCGAAAGTTTAAGATTAGGAGCATTCTAGAATTGCTTGGTGTGCAAGCCAAGTATTAGTTATTTGGTAGTAATAGGATTTTATTGCTTTCTAGTATTAGGATTTCTATTATTGCAAGATTTAGGAGATCTAGTATAGTTAGGCTTAGATTTATTTTTACAACAATAAATACCCCATATACCTCATCATTATTTTCATGTTGAATGGAGTATTGAATTGGTTAGCCAATTGAGAGGGGAACTTATGTTCTTACGTGTGTTTAAACAAGGCCGTTAGTGCATGTTTACATACAGTGTCGGAGAGAAGGCCATTAGAGCGTCTTGAAGTCACAGTGTCTAGGAGAAGGCCGATAGTGCGTCTGTTAGATACACCTATCGTGGATAAATGAAGGTCCTAGTGCGCGTTTATTCACAGCCCGGAAATAGGTAACGACACGATCCGTCATCACGCTGGCTGGCAGCAGTGCACAGGGCCCGGCAGACAAGCAGGGTTTCAAATAGGACCGACCGATTTCAAAATGCACTCGACCGATTTACTTGAAATTTTTACACATTAAAATAGATCCAGAAAGGCACATATTCACAAGGTTTCAGACCTAACTCTTCAGTTTAACACAATCAACCAATTTTTACAAAAAGACGATGAAAATCTGAACTTTCTAGTTCGTCGGGCAATCCTTTGAATTTTTCGACGAAATTTGGACACAACACACATAACATCAGATTACTAACACTCACCAAAAATCACAGCAAAATACCAAGAATTCGATTTTTAATGATTTTTCAAAGTATCTGCCCAGAACTTCAAATCAACATTTGACATAGCTACAGACCTCATTTCGAATTGAAATTTTTACACCACACATAATACAATCAGAAGGTAACACAATTCAATTTTCACAGCAATCGGACGAGTATACGATTTTTAATGATTTTTTGAATATTCAGCAGCACTACTCGATTAAAAAATGCATAAGAGACCAATTGTTCAACATCAACGTCTAAGGCCTTCTCCAAGAGGCCAAAGACTTCAAATGTTCCAATAATCCATAGCCTTATTCATGATTTATTCATAAAGCACATACGAACATAAATAACGAACAAGACATTAAATTAAATGACCAATATTCAAACCCTAGCATGCAATTCTCCACAAGGCTTAATATATAACACATACACACATAAATTAAGGGAGTTTAGACAGCCTTGTACCGTTCTCGGGGAGATTTGCACGAAAGAGGGTTCGAACGGGGCGAGGAGGGGCTGCGAGTGCACGGGGAAGGGCCTGCGGTGCTGCTGGGCGCGTCCGCGTGCGACTGCTGGCCGCTGGGAGGCCTTCGCGTGCCGCTGCGGTTCTGCTATGGGCCGTTGGGCGTGCTTGCGGGCTTCGCGAGGGACGTTGGACGACGTCGGGTGTGCGATCCGCGACTCACGAACAGAGGCGATGGTGATGGCGATGGCCCGGGGCTGCGATGGTGCACGCGGTGAAGGGCGACCGCACGGTGGTGCAACGGCGGCGGAGGGCAGCGTTTCGCGGCGATGATGGCGGACGAAAAAAAATAAAGAGGGAGAGAGATCGAGAGGGATGAGAGATGAGAGAAAAGTGGCTGCTGGGGAAAAAGAATATGACGAAGGGAGGGATTAATCTCCCCTATTTATAAAGCTCACTTAGGGTTTAGAGGAGATCCCCTAATCAAGCACTTGCCAAAAATCAACACCAAAGGAAAAAGAGAAAAACACCACAATTAAGCCACTTACCAAAAATCGTAAGGAAAGAAGAGGGAAGGGGCGGCCGACTCCACGGGCGCGGGTCACAGGCGCGGCTCGGCTCGACCCGAAGTATGTATCAAAAAGTTACTATAAATAGCCCGCTAGTGATACCTGTACGGGATTCGATTCCGGACCCAAAAAAGATAACATTTACAATGCAAGACGTAACAGCCCACAGAGGCTTTTCACCTCGGTCCACCTCGGACCGGGACCACTGTTGAGTTTTTCTTACATGATTTACGTCCAAACCACTCGTACTTATCATATAAATCCCTTATTAAATCGTTTTTAAGAATCATACGACAACATGCTTGTGTATATTCTGTATACGCTATGCATATTTATTGGGTATAATATGTATATGCTCTGTATTTACTGAGACTGCATATAATCTGTAGATATGTTTGTGTATAATCTGTATATATTATGTACGTTTTAATCTGCAGATAAAACTATGTTGCAGAGAATATTGACGATGCACACTATATTTCTGAGCAGAGAACTCGATCTTCGATGTGGAGAGGACTCGACGCCCGTTGTTAAATTTCTTCCAATCTTTGTTGTAGCCATTTTCTGAAGTGTATCGATTTCTTAGGGTTCTACAGAATAGTTTTGTTAGGAAAAAAATGATATGAAGTGTAGAAGAATAGAATAGAAAAGAAATTAGTGGGCGGTTTTTGGGTAGTGGGATAATTCTCATACCATATACATCGGGGACCCTTTTTTGGTAATAAAATCATACCATTAATTAGCTAGTAAATTTATTAATAAAGTCAAGATATGAGATCAGAACAGAATTCTAGTAAAACTGCCATTATTTTTGCTAATGTTGGTTTATATGCTAATAAATATACAAGGGAATTATATGTGCAAATAAATTTGAATTTTCTAGTGCAAGACATAATTTTTTCAATATTCAATATAGTATAACTTTATTTATAGTAATGTATATTTTAATTTGTTTTTGTTTTATTTCATTTCATCTTATTAAGAAAATGCATTGATCATCCCACTTTCAATTTTAGTTATGTGAGTCAAATAAAAAATAAACATATTTAAATAAAAAATATAAAATTAAATATAATGGATATATAAGTTATTATTAGTTAATTAAAGTATTTGAATGTTTTAAGTTGAGTTAATATTTAATTAGCAAAACTTATATATATAAATTTTACTTTATAAAATAATATATGTGTTTAGAAATAATAATAAATTAAATACCGGTTCAACCGGTTTAACCATTGGTCAGACCAGTGAACCATTGAACCAATAGCTTGATTGGTTCGATGTCCCGTCCAGTTTTGAGAACCTTGGTTTTATCCAATTCTGTTTGCATAGACTGACTTAAAGGATTTTCACTTTTTCACTTTTTGTCATTAGATAGTGAATCGTAAGATTCACTATCTTTAGTCATCATTCGTATGAAGGATTTAACTTCAGATGGTTTGTTGTTCATGATAAACTTATTAAACTCTTCATATGCATCTGGGATTGCTTGAAGGATTGCTCCCCATGTATTATAAGCCAAGATTATAAGTCTTAGATTAAGTACTTACATATCTAATGTGCTTGATCGAAATCAGAACAAAAACATAAGAACTTGAATAAAATAAACATCACCAGAAATTCGCCAAAAAATGATGCCATATGAAGAAAATAGAGAGAAAACTAAAATAAAAGATAACTCCTGAAGTGCTGAAGTAGCAAATGAAATCTAGATAGCCCAAATACAAAGCACCAAAGTCTATTTGTACTAAGTAGCAAAAATACGCACTAAACACACACATTAAAACAAACACTTACGAGTTAGGGTAACTCGCGAGTTGGATCATGATTTTCCCGAGCGAATTTCGCTGGCAGCAGGGGACTCGGAGGCGCGGACGAGAGGATTCTCTGGCATTGGTATACAATTAGGCACTCGTGCCTTTGGGCGTGCTTGCGGGAACTTCGCGACTATAGGCACTCGCGGGCGTCAGTGATCTTCGCAGGAACGGACGAAGGAACTCGCGGGTAGTGGCAGTCCGCGGGCGCGGAAGTGAAGTCGCGCACATGAGTTCGCAAGGCTGAAAGTTGGTCCCTAGCTCGCGAGTTCTGGTGGCTCGCGAAGCTAAACTCACAGGCGCGAGTTTTCAAGGCTGAAACTGTTGGGCTCGGAATGTGTATCGGTAGCTATGGCTCAACTTCAGAAAACTCTAAATCATCGTACGTTTCTCCGATCGCCTTGAAACTTCGACTCTCCTTAATCGACTCTTTCCTCTTCGTCATGGAAAGCATAAAAAAAATTCACCAAACAATTTTCATGGATGAACATTCGGGACGGCGCATCACGAAATGTTTATTTCCTCATTCCGAGCCTGCAAAAACACCAAAATGTACAAGAAAGATAGAAAAATACACGAATACGACTCAAAAATGGAAAGCTACTAAAAACGAATAAAAATGGACCGGGACACACAAATCGAACCTAAAAAGACTCGACTCAAGCAAACAAAACACAAGAAAAACGCACAAAAAAATAACAAACACTTTATTCGTTTATTTGTAATTTATAATCATTCTACGTTTTCCTCTTTTTAATTCATTTTGATTTTCTACATAGAATGTCGATGCACTATGTTGACTTGTACTAGGTTGTATAATATCATTTTCTAACATCTTAATAGTTTCTTCTTGAAATTTCTTAACATCTCTTTCTGTATATGGTATTCTATTTGACACATTGACTTCTTTACTAGGATCTATTAGTTCTATTTTTACTGTCAAATTATTCGTGTTTTTATTTGGATCAAATGGATTTTGGCTACATATGTTTTCTAATAACTGATTAACATGTTCTTCTAATGTTATACTTATTACTTTATAAATTTGAAACGAATTTTTTCTTAATATCTCCCCCCTTATGGAAGAAGACATATTATATAATTTTGTAGTAATTATTTTACTAGACTGTGTACCTAGTTGTGGACATCTAAGACTTATCCTATTTAATCTTTCAATAAATGGACTCTAAACTTAAAAAAGTTATTTCAATTATTAATGGTAAACCTGTATTTTGTTTATAAAGACTTGGTAATGGAAAACTTTTTTCTTCTATTAACAATAAAAAATTTGCTGCTCTGTAATCAATACTTATTGGCTTATTATTTGCAATTCTCACTATAATTGGTTTGTCAATTTCTTCCAATATTTACTAGGTAATATAGATTCATTTGCTAGACATATCGTTGCACCTGTGTCTATATATGCGAGTAGAAATTTGGTAAAATAATTTAACTTTTATAAACGAACTATTTTTACTCATCTTTTGATTCAGATGATTCTAAAATCACTATTTGTTTCTTATTCTAAATCATATATATCAAACTCTAATAGCCCACCTTCTTCGTACTCTTCTTCTAGTCCATAACCTAAAGAAAATATCATTTTTAACTTTCTTTCTTTTTTCGGGTATGTTTTTAGAACATTCATTTGCGTAGTTCGATTTGTTGACATTTCCAACATCTGCAATTCTTTTTCTCCTTAGGACAATATTTGGATTTTCCAAAATATTTTCCTTGTTTTCTAAACGTTCCTTTATATTTTGGTTTCTACAGTTTTCTAAATGTCTTATATCTTCTGGGTTTATATTTTCTATCGAATTTATTTTATTTATGATATTTTTTCTTTCTATATGGTTCATAACACCGAATTCTGGTGGTAGACTTTGTAATTTACAACATCTTGGATCGACTTTAATCATTTCATGGTGTTCTAATTTTTTTATACAAAGTTCATCTTTGTATTCTTTCGCATATTTTTCTAAAACTCCTATGGCATGATTGGTATGAAGGAATGACATGGGAATGAAATGTCCATTCCTTATCACATGATTAGAATGTTTTTTGGAAAGGAAATCATTCTCATTGGAATGACAAAACCCATCTCCATGGGATTAGCCATTCCATAATTCATGGAAGGTTTTCTCATTCCCATGTGTGTAGGAATCAATTTTCAAAAAATAAAACAAATAATAATAAAAATAAATATATAATATATATTATAAATCATGATTAAAATATATTAAATAAAATTATTTTAAAAAATTAAATTCAAATAAAAAAATTAAAAACTTACTTTTATTTATTATTTAATTAGATATATTAAATACTTATATAAAAACAAAACTAAAAAAAGTATTTATATATAATTTAAAATTGTTTAATAATAATATTTTTTATATATTAAAAATATATTATTAAAAATATAGTATTAAAAAATATTAAAAATATATATTATTAAACATATATTACTTTTTATTTCAATATATTATTAAAGATATATTATTTTATAAAATAAAATTCAAATAAAAAATTGAAAACTTAAATTTATTTATTGTTTAATTAAAAAATAAAAATATATATTATTAAAAATATATTACTTTTTATTTTATATATTATTAAAAATATATTACTTTTAAGAATATATTATTTGTTATATATAATTTAAAAATATATTATTTTATTTTTATATATTTTTAAATATATATTATCTTTATATTATTAAAAAAATATATTATTTTATTTTTATATATTATTAAAATATATTATTTAATTATACAAATTATTCAAATGAGCATTGATATATAATTTATTAAAAATATTTTATTTTTTTAAAAAAGCATTTATTTATTTTTATAATTAAAAATGATAATGTCATTCCATTCAGGTCTTATTCCTTCTGCATATCAAACGTATCAATGACAAACTTGTTTCATTCAATTCTCATAATTATTTCATTCTTCAATTCATTCAATTCCTACAAAATTCCATTCCATTATACCAATCATGCCACTAGAGTTTTTTCTTCTCTTGATTCACTCATTTTCTTTGGCATATTTTTATTCATTTCATATTTAAGTTTACTTTCAACTATTGCTATTAATCCCTTCTTATCCTTAATTTTATAGAAATTTTCTCTTACTTGATAGAAAAAATTTCTATGTAACATACACTGTAAAACTTCATGTTTGTTAGAATCTAATTATCTTATCTTTTTGTGTTTCCTTTGACTCTTGACCCGTAATTCCTAAAAATTCTTGTTGTAAGTATTTTTACCGGAGTAGAATCGAAAGATTCATTCCCCGGGTCGTATCGCAAGGAAGGTTAGCCGGATTCAATTGCACGATTATTCGATCACGAAAAAGAAAAGAAAAATTCCTAAACACTCTATTCAATATTTTTGGAGTTTTAATTATCAGCTAAAGATTTAAAACTAATGCAAACGAATTAAATAGCAAGTGAATAAACTCAAATGATTAAAGAGCTAGGGAATCGGGGATAATTGCTTTCGGTTCTAACACAACTACCGGCAATCAATTGCTCGGTTAAGGGACTTGAATCGTTTCTCGTCCAGAGGCTCACTCTCAATAACTCTTCGTAACAAGAGAGTGAACGTACACGATCAACTATCAATTCCAACAACCCATAGACAATACAATTACGAACAAGTCTACTCTAAACAAGCCTATATCGACCAACGTCTCCCCTCTCGGTTCTACACGTTGATTAGTTAGGTTAAACAGGTGATCAATCTATTAACCCTAGAATAAGCACAACTTGAATAGATATGAACAATCAAGAACAAGCAATTATTATCGAACCTAATCAATCATCCCCTATCCCTAGCGTATGGATTTAGCTACTCATATGGAATTCAACATAAAAATTCATAAGAACCCAAGCCATCATCATCAATCACACAATAGAGAAGGAAAAACTTACGATTAATAATGATATTTCAATGTTGAATCCCAAAAACATCCAATCCAAAGCAAGGAAAATAGAGTTTTTAATCTCCAAAATCCAATCAAATGAGTAAAAGCATGAAAAGGAATGAGTTTCTCCAGAGGAAAAGTGAAAAAACGAAGTCTGGAATGTGTATATCCCTCTCTAGGTCGAAATTCTGATGTTAAAATCCCGACCTCGAAAATCGCGCCGGCCAACTCGCGAGTCGCGACTTAAGTCGCGAGTCGCGACTTACATTTTTGCCGAGTCGCGAGTCGCGACATCTCGCGACTCGCGCGTCTTCGAAAAATATTTAAACTTCTGGGGAAACTCGCGACCCGACTCGCGAGTCGCGACTCGTGTCTCGAAAAAATGCCTCGATGCTCTGAAAACCTCGCGAGTCGCGACTTCCTGGCAACAAATTTGGTTCTTCCTCTGAAAATCTCGCGAGTCGTGATTGACTCGCGAGTCGCGACATAAGTCGCGAGTCGCGACACGACTCGCGAGTCGCGAGAAAAACTGGCCTTCTGTTACGATCGTCTTTCTGGTCCTTCTTTCAGCTTCCCAGTTTCGGTAACTTGGTATCCCGGATATCACGGTCTCGGCCCCAATAGTCTATCCCTCGATCATCACATCCTAATTCCTGAAAACACGAACACAAGGGAAAAACAAAGCAAAGACAACAAAAATACACAAAAACGAAACAAAAGACAGAGAACACAAAGAACACGAAATTGGACCAAATAAACTATGAAAATCCTATAAGTGGGGGAAAATAAAGAGAAAATAAACCCAAAATAATGACACAAAAATGGGACAAACAACTCCCCCACACTAAAACCTTTGTTCGTCCCGAACAAAAAGAAAAGAAAAGAAAAGAAAAGAAAACAAATAAATGAACAAGGGCAATGGTTCATGCAAGACCAATCTCAAACATATCAATTAAACCGAGAAGAATTCCAATGATCACAAGAACACACCTCAATAATCAACTTAATCATTTTGAAGAACAAGTCTCTCAAGAACAAGTATATATATATATATATATATATATATATATATATATACATATATATATATATGCCTCACTCAGTTTCTTCGCAACATATAAGAGAGGTGCACTCAAATTGGTCATCAGTCAAGTCGATCATAGATTTGCCTCTCGTCCAACTTCTACTCTAAAACAATCAAATTTATAAAACAATGAATCAAGAGGTCTTTAAGGGTTGTAACGTAGGCTTTTTGGACAGGGTAGGAAACATATAGGCTAAGTGGCTCAAAATAAATCAACTCAACTCTGCACCCAACAATATCAACAAACACCTCCAGTTGTCACCAACCGGCTCCTCCACTAACTCCAAGACCAGGATACATCCCAAGCATTTTTTATTTTTTATTTTTTATTTTTTTTTTGTTTTTTTTGCGAAAACTATTTGGACGTCTTATCTAGGTTCAGCCTTCGGGTTTTCTGCCCGAGTCTCCTAGACCGGTTTCCCGTACTCATGGCTCTTATCCACTACATTAGTGGACGGAGCGCTAGGAGTATAATCCATTTGGCTTTCCCATTTTTTCTTTTTTTTTTTTTTAAGCAGATAAACATATATACAATGCAATCAACTATCACCTCCAACATTCAACCCGCAACTCAATATCATCATCACGAGGCTAATCAATAAAATCGATCAAGGCTCAAAAGGGGGTAACTAGTGACTGTTATTCACGAAAATAAAAAGGAAAAGGGAAATACAAGAAGTGCCTCAATCATATTCATGTTTCAAAAATCTAGTCGAGTTATTTCAAAGCAGTCTCAAGGCAAATTCTACTTGACAAGATCTGACCAATATCACACAAGAAACAAAATAGGCTCAAACCTCACAAGGTAAATATGTTCCTCAAAATAACCAAGTCAATTAATCAAAATGCAATACTCGATCACATCATCACAACTTCTCAAATTCAACCAACAGTTTTCAACCAGTCTTACAATACACCATAATCCAAGTTAAAAAACAAATAGAAACCTAAAACTAGACTGGTCCACCACGCAAAAGAAAGAAATAAAACGATCCTAAAAAAGGAAAACTAGAATTGGTCAATCAAATAGCCACATAAAACATTCAAAAACTCCCCCACACTTAAAATCAGACAATGTCCCCATTGTCGACTCTCGACGAAGGGAAGTTGTACTACATAATCAACCGACGCAGCAAAGAAAAGAGATAATACAGAAAATAAAATAAAAATAAAAGAGAAAAGAAAAGAAAAGCTGACCAACACAGTG
>CACSLK010027752.1:21186146-21209139 GCA_902706635.1 Striga hermonthica | reverse complement strand
AAAAAAAAAAAAAAAAGAAAGAAAAAACCATTAAACCCATTTATGAGTTGTGAAATGGGAAAGTGAATAATAGGATGTACATAATATTATTTGGTGATTATCGTTCGTGAAGATAAAGAGAGCCTACTTTTTGACTTACGGTAATCTGATAACATAATTGTGGTTCTTATAAGCTCGTACAACTGAGGCGTAACGTGCTTGCTTTCGTTATTCATATGTATGTGTCATACAATGATCCCATCAAAAACTCCCTCATCTGGCGAGGAGGTAAATGTATATTATTAGTTTGCTGATGAATTTTCATATTTTGCATCGAGATGTTGAGCATCATTGACCAGATGACCTTTTTTTATTTAAATTTTCTTCAATCTTTTATATAATAAAAAGAATCTCTCTGTCCTGTTGTTAATTGTGGATAGGAAAATGATAAATGAACTCCAAACTTGAATTTTTGTATCTCCTTAGTGAGTAATGCATGAAAATCACCCTTGATGATGACAATTAATGTGAAATATTTGCACAAGCCAATAGCATAGAAAAAGTTTACTTGAATGAAAATCGAAGTGCAATAATCGGTTATGAATGCCGTAAGCATGTGATCAAAGATGATATAAATCTTAGATCTGACTTTTATTGAAAGAAGTTTCTTTAAATTTCATCAGATAACATGACTGATTTACAATTTTTTAAAACGATATGCTTCAGGTTTTCTTGATATCTTGTTTCTCGGGTTGTTTAAGAAGTCATAATGGAAAAATGAGACACCAGGCTAGGCTTTGATAACCTCAAATGTCTGATTGAAATTCATTTTTTTTGTTTGCCCTTTGATTTGCCCCTTCCGTCATTTCGGTTAGTTACAAAACTATCCCTCCCGTCTGGATTAATCACAAAAACCAAGAGATGTGATTCTTAGTCCTATATGAAGGGATAATTGTAACATTTTCACAAATGTGAGGGGGGCATCTGAAACATTTTTTTGCTTTTATTTATGGTAGAGTGTGCAGGCTAAATCAAAACTCTGTGATTTTTTTTTCTCCTTTTCTTTTGTAGTATCGTACAAACCCTGGGTTCTTTTTGCATTTAACGTTAACTTCAGTAGTAGTTTCTCAATATATTTGAAAAGTTAATGTTGAAAACTGCAGTCAGCAGCGGACAGAATGGGAAAGACGATCCAGGTGTCTGGCTTCCCTTACCTTGTCCCAGCCGATGAAGTAAAAAACTTTTTGGAGGGCTTTACGGGAGTAGGAACAGTAGTAGCTTTGGAGGTAAAGCCGTCCAAACGGAGCTCAAGACCGTATGCCAGGGTCCAGTTCAAAAACAGCAGGTGTGCTGACATCATCCTTGACATAGCGAGCAGGCGCCTAAACTATGGCTCCTCTTACCTGCGGGCCTGGCAATCAGAATCCGACATCATAATGAATCCAAGGCATTTTGTGCACGAGATGGAGCAGGTAACCCTCAACTTCGGATGCCAGACATCCAGAGAAAGATTTTCCGTGCTGTGGAAAGCTCCGGGTGTGTCCGTTAAATTCGGGACGGGCATGAAGAAAATGCACTTCTTTTTTTCCCATAATTCGGAAGACTACAAACTTCAACTGTCGTACGAGAGCATCTGGCAGATTGTGCTGTACAGTCCACATGGTCAAACCTCGAAGATTTTACTCATACAGGTGAAACTTAATTTTTTTAGCCTTGTTGTCTTTGTTTTTGAAGAATACAAGTACCCTGTTCATGTTTGTTCCTATGTAATAGAATTTCAATTGCAAGAGGGAATTTGCTGGTTACTGTATTTGCTATATATAAATACAAACCTCATGGAGTTGTTCATAGATTGTAAAACTTTTGGGAAGCATTTGTATTCTTGAAAGATAACTGGATTTTTTTCATAATTATATGAAACCTTGGAGGCACTTTTTGTGATCCAAATATTTATTCTGTTTCTGGGTTTATAAAAGCTTGTTTCATGCATCATGCTGTTATTATAACTATAAATCATAGTTCTGTCTGCATATGAGAGGAAAGTTGGAAGTTGAAAATAAATAAATAAACTACTCTATTTCTCTCTCATACCCCAGTTGTTTGGCGCCCCCCGAATCTTCAAGAAGCTCAAGGACTCAGTTCTCAGCTTCTTCAGAGAAACCCCGGACGAGCAGTGGATACGAACCACTGACTTCACCCCATCCTGCATCGGACAGTCTTCCAGCCTCTGCCTCCAGCTCCCTCACGGCATGCACCTCCCGAACTTCAAGGACAATTTCGTCTATTACAAGGATAGCCGGGACTCCTTCTACCTGGACCCGGGTGTCCCTTTCACCGACCCCACTTCCTCCCTGGTCCCTATCATACGCCCAGTGAGAGTCGAGCTGCCTTATAGAATACTATTCAAAGTCTGCAGTTTAGTCCAAACTGGCTGCCTCTCGGGGCCCACCCTGGATTACAAATTCTTTCAACTAATCAATCCTGGAAGGTTCAACATCAAATACATTGAGCATGCTCTTGAGAAGTTGTACTATCTCAAAGAGTGCTGCTACGATCCGGTTACGTGGCTTTTCGAGCAGTACGAAAAGTACCGCACATTAAGAGAGGTACCGAGTTCGCCCACCATATCATTGGATGATGGCTTGGTTTACGTCCACAGAGTGCAAATAACCCCGACTCGGGTCTACTTCTCGGGACCGGAGGTCAACATGTCCAACCGCGTCCTGCGCCAGTATAAACACCTCACAGACAATTTCTTGCGTGTCTCATTCGTGGATGAGGAGTGGGAGAGGATGTACTCGACCGATCTGTCCCCTAAGGCGGGGGCTGCCGCTGGGAATGGTAGCCGAAGGACAAAGCTTTACGAGAGGGTGCTGTCGATACTTCAGAATGGGATAAGGATCGGGAGCAAGAAATTCAATTTTCTTGCATTTTCATCTAGCCAGTTGCGAGACAATTCTCTGTGGATGTTTGCTCCGAGCGAAAGTGATGGCCTGGATGCGGGTGGCATCAGGCGGTGGATGGGCGACTTCCGTTCGATAAAGAACGTGGCCAGGTACGCCGCCAGGCTCGGACAGTCGTTCGGATCCTCGACTGAGACCCTGACAGTGAACGTAAACGAGATTGATTTTATTCGCGATATTGAGCGTGTGAAAGACGGGAAAACATATGTCTTCTCTGACGGGATCGGGAAAATATCGGCCGATTTTGCACGCAGGGTGGCTAGCAAATGCGGGTTCAGGAACTCAACGACCCCGTCTGCTTTCCAGATCAGGTATGGCGGCTACAAAGGGGTCGTGGCCGTGGACCCTGGCTCGTCCTGGAAGCTCTCATTGAGGGATAGCATGCGCAAGTACGAGTCAGAAAACAGGAAACTCGACGTCTTGGCCTGCAGCAAGTACCAGCCGTGCTTCCTGAATCGCCAGATCATAACCCTTTTGTCCACTCTTGGGGTTCAAGACCATGTTTTTGAAAGGAAGCAGAGGGAGGCCGTGGCACAGCTGGACGGCATCCTGGTGGACCCTATAAAGGCCCGGGAGGCTCTGTCCTTGATGTACCCAGGCGAGAACACAAATATTCTGAAAGAAATGCTGAAATGCGGGTACAAGCCCGATGCGGAGCCCTTTCTTTCGATGATGCTGCAGACTTTTCGGGCTTCTAAGCTGCTGGACCTTCGGCTTAAGGCAAGGGTGTTTTTGCCAAGGGCCCGCCAGATGATGGGCTGTCTGGATGAGACGGGGGTTTTGGATTATGGGGAGGTGTTTGTGCAATTCTCGGGAACCGAGCGCGGGAAGTATGATTATGATAATGATGATGATGATGATGATGGTTACAATGATTATGTGTTGGGTGACTGTAATTATGTTGTGAGGGGTAATGTGGTGGTGGCGAAAAACCCATGCCTGCATCCAGGTGATGTTCGGGTGCTAAGGGCGGTTGACGTGCCGGCTTTGTACCATATGGTGGACTGTGTTGTTTTTCCGCAGAGAGGGGAAAGGTATGGAGAATGAGATTTCTTTTTTCCTTTTCTTTAAGCTTTTGAATTAGATGTGAACGAGTTGGAAGTATTATGTATGTGCTAATAATAGAAAAGGGTTTCTCTTAGGCAAGTCTGACTAGGTACGAAAACCATTTTATTCAATTTACAAGTATCTCATTGCCATTTTTACTTGTTCTCTGTTTCTTTCTCTATTTTTCTGAATATTCAGTAGCTGATTTTGTGAATTGTAATTACAGGCCCCACCCGAATGAATGTTCGGGAAGTGATTTGGATGGGGACATATACTTCGTTTGTTGGGACTCCGATTTAATTCCGCCGAGGCAAGTTGCGCCTATGGATTATAGTCCATCTCCAACCATAGAGCTCGATCATGAGGTGACAATCGAGGTATCGATTTCTTCGACAAGTGTTTGCGGCTTTGAGCTCTTTTACCAAAACTTCCTCTCTGTCTCTCTCTCTCTCTCATTCATTTGCCTCTTCTCCTCACCTGCAGGAAGTGGAGGAATACTTCACCAACTACATGGTGAATGACAGCCTGGGCATCATAGCCAACGCCCACACGGTGTTTGCAGACTGTGAGCCCGAGATGGGCATGAGTAAGCCCTGCCTCGACCTTGCCCGCCTCTTCTCCATCGCGGTCGACTTCCCCAAGACTGGCGTCCCGGCTGACATCCCTGCCCACCTGCGCGTCAAGTCCTACCCGGACTTCATGGAGAAGCCCGACAAGACCACCTACGAGTCGACCCGCATCATCGGCAAGCTCTTCCGGGAGGTCAAGGACCTCGCCCCACACACCGCCCCCATCCGCTCCTTCACCAGCGACGTGGCCCGACGGGCCTACGACCCGGATCTCGAGGTCCCAGGCTTCCAGGACTACGTGGACGAGGCGTTTGATTACAAGACGGAGTACGACTACAAGCTGGGGAATTTGATGGAGTATTACGGGATAAAGACGGAGGCGGAGATACTGAGCGGGGGTATCATGAAGATGTCCAAGACTTTTGACCGCAGGAAGGACGCGGAGGCGGTGGGGGCCGCGGTGAGGTCGTTGAGGAACGAGGCGCGCTCGTGGTTCCGCAAAGGGAGCGAGTCTGATGACCCGCGCGCAAAGGCATCGGCTTGGTACCACGTGGCCTACCACCCCGACTTTTGGGGGAAATACAACGTGGGGTTGAAGAGGGATCACTACATTAGTTTCCCATGGTGCGTTTACGATCGGTTGGTGAGGATCAAAAGGGAGGCGTTGCGGAGGAGGCGGGACCAGGAGGAGGCAGGCTTGCTCGGGCGGGAATTCAGCCGACGTTTGAATTTGGGATGACTTTGGCTCCTCTAGTCTTTGGCTTCTGTATAGAGTTCGTGTGATTATGCGTCTATTTTGCCCAAGTAGGGTCTCTTCTCTTATCCCCATTTTTGGGTGCTACAACTGCTAGCGTCTGATTGAGGGATTTGTTTGGGGAGTTTATTTGAACTTAATGTGTGCAGACCTGAATTATGTGTGGATATTGATGGATGGATTTAATATGGATCTTGGGATGTAATTATGTAAATATATCAACTGGTTTGGATTATTTTGAATGAGTATCATTAATACATGATTGATGAGCTTTGCATAAACTCAATCCGGATTTATATAAAGCATTATATTATAAGTAATCTGTGTAGATATTATATTTAAAACTATAAGTTAATAGAGTAGAAACTAGTTATATTTAAAAGGGTAAAATACTTTTTTCCATTTGAACTATCACGATTTTCGCGCATCACCCTATAAACTTTTATTTTTTACAAACCACTACCTGAACTACACAAATTTGTCAAATTGCCCCCTAAACCGGATATAAAAATGGTTTCGACAAAAAAAAAAAAAAAAAAAAAAAAAAAAAAAAAAAAAAAAAAAAAAACTGATTTATGAGGACGTTTTAGTAGTTTCATATAGTTTTTCAAAAAGAAAAATAAAATGCAAAAAAAAATGAGAAAGAAAGCAACAGGTAGGTGGCGGCCGACTCCTACAATGCCGGCATCACCGGCGGCCGTGAGTGCGAGGTAGAGTTCCATGTCCTTATGAAGAAATCTAAACTCCACTTATTGTTATTCAAATACAACATTATCATTACAAAATGCGATTAATAAACTGATATCAATTAAATACTTGAAAAAAAAAACATTATCATTACAAACATTTTCACATCAGTACAACATAATGAGGGCATTTGCAAAAATTCATGTGTCAGTTCAACATGCATATTCCAATTAAATACAGATATTTAAACATTTAATCACACATTGATGTTGTATAATTAAGTTCTTTCGGTTTCAAATAAAAAATTAATAAAGAAGAAAAAACAGGGTACAAAATAACAATGCTATTTGAGATGAAGAAGATGAGCATGAGAGTGGGATCAGATCTACGGGCCTGAGTTACGACGAGGGCAAGATCAGATCAAAACGCCCTGTCCGTGGAAGAAGCCCCGCTACCGAGAGTGCTTCAAGAACCACGCAATCGATACCGACGGCCATGCAATCGATGGCTGCGGTGAGTTCTTCCCTGTTGGAGACAACGACACACTCGAGTACCTCCACTGCGCCTGCAGCTGCCATCGTAACATCCACCGGAAAGAGTTTGACTCCTCCTTAGACAGCAACGGCGGCGGCGCCCTCGCCTTCCGCGCCACGTTCTTGCCGCTCCTCAAGGTTGCCGGTGACTCCCTCGTTAGCGTGTCCTTTCTGCTCTGCTTTGAGGATCCTCACGGAGCCCGCCGTCATCTACGCAGTCGTCCACGATATTTTTTTTCTTTTTTATTTCTTCATTTATTGCAATTTTTTTTGCCTGCACGATAGCTTCTTCCGAAATAGTAGTAATAAATTGTAATTTATGAGATAATAATTATAATGTATAACAAAATAATTTATAACTTCTAACAAATTAGTAATAAATTCTAATTTATAAAACAATCAATTCTAATCTATACCGTAATAATTTCTAACTTCTAACATAGTAGTACTACATATTACTTTATAAGAAAATCAATTCTAATCTATAATACAATAATTTCTAACTTCTAACATAATAGTAATAATTCTAATATATAACATAATCAATTCCAATATATAACATAATATTTTATACTAATATATATATATTTTTTTTCAAACTAGTATCGTTTCTAATTTATACTAATTATACTAATATCATTTTTCACTGTATTTGTTGTTAGTTCAATTTATCCTCAACCAGTGCATAACAAATATAACTCGAAATTAACGTATAAACGTGGCTGAATATCATAATATATCAATAATAGAATGAATGTAATCAATCACAAACATAAGTGGAATATCATAATGTATCAAAATCCAGCTCCATTACGAATATCACGCTACAACTGGACCCTGCTCTGGTAGTGATCATCTCATCCTTGAACCGTCCCATCTCGGTATCTCTCCCAACAATAACAAATAGGCAGTAATGGAAACTTAGAAGACAGAAAAACGAATGAAGTGTTTGTAAGAACCAAGATGACCTATGACAATCTCTCGTGCAAGTCGTGTAGACGTGGATGGTGCGTGAAGCGGCAATACTGTCGTACTAAACTGGTCGATATTGTTATTTTGAGGACCACATCCTAACAACATGACAACTGCATTAAGCAGTGTAGCAATAGGAAAGAGGTTGGCTATAACTTCTATCCATTGCTCCTCGTCACAAGCACCCCCGTCCCATCTTATCCGATCAAGTGCGGCGTCGATCCCACCATTGCAATGGCGTCACAGCCATTGCATGATTATACGTTCCCTCGATGACACCTCAACACCTTCTGCTTTCCTTTTTTTTCGTGTTTCGAGATGACCAATTTGAAACCCCATATAATTGCAATATCTTTTACCCATTTAACAACTTCTTCACAACTATCAAATAGGTTATCTGTAGTGAAACCATGTCTGTAATCAACATCGTCTCCTCCAAAATCTTCGAGTGGCACCTGCAATATATTACGATGTATGTTAATAATCTTACAAAATAATCAATTATATAACAATTTGTAATATATTATATAATCAATTCTAACTTTTAACATAATATCAATAAATTTCTACTTCATAAGATAATCTATTCTAATCTTTAATAAAATAATTTCCAACTTCTGACATAATATCAATAAATTATACTTCATAAGATAATCAGTACTAGTCTATAGCACAATAATTTCTAACATCTAACATATTATTAATACATTCTATTTTATAAGATAATCAATTCTAATCTATAATACAATAATTTTTAACTTTTAACATAATATCAATAAATTTTATTTTATAAGATAATTAATTATATCTTATACTATTATAATTTATAATAGTTATACTAATTAATATTATAATTTTTTGGGTGGGAGTGGGAGCAGGAGCGGCGATTCTCTCGGGTGGGAGCTTTCCTTGTGATTTCATCTGTGATTCTCTGCACTTTGTTGTTCGATTGAAGGTTTGGGTGTCTTCTTCACCCGTTGGTCCTTTCCGCGGTCGTTTCAATTTCTAAAATCTGAACCCTAGTTATGGCCGAACACAGTTGTATAGGTCAAGACGATGACCTAGCCAATCGCATCAAAAAATTCTCTCTGTCCGACAAGGAAAGCTTAATTACCAGCATTGCTCGTGAAGATATCAAATTATGTGCTGAAGAATGCCAGAAAAGTCTTTTTGACAGAGTCATAGGAGATCGTAAAGCAAGCTGGCTGGGAATCAAGAGAACAATGAGCCACATTTGGAGATTGCAACAGCAGATGGAGGTTAAAGAGCTGGGACATAACTTTTTTCAATTTGTCTTTCAAAGTAACGATGACATGAGGAAAGTAGCGGATGGTACCAGTTGGAGCTTTGAAAACCAATACTTAATTCTCAAAGAATGGGAGGCAGGAATTTCGAGCAGGCATCCTGACTTTCAGGTAGTCAAGCTTTGGGTGCAGATTTGGAATCTTCCTATCAATTGGCTCAGCACGGAAGTGGGGGTCAAAATAGGGAAAATTTTTCATTCTATTCAAAATGTGGTCTTGGCAAGTTCAGACAATCATGGGGGGAAAATCATCAGGCTTTTGGTTTCAGTCAATGTAAATGAGCCATTACCAAGATGCACCAACATTCAGCTAGATGATCAACTCATTACAGTGGGCTTCAGATACGAAAAATTGCACAATCTTTGTTACTACTGTGGCCTAATAGGCCATCTTGACCGAGGTTGCAAGCAAAGAATAGAGGCCATCAAATCCAGTTCAGTTAAAGAGGGGCAATATGGGGATTGGATCAAGGCTGTGGAGGGACAGTACTGGGTAGATATTGGACAGTCTGGACAAAGAACTTCCCCATCTTCAAGTCAAGCTCCTTCTTCAAACCCAGAGTCTCCCCCTAGGAGCTCTTCTAGTCTTATGGAAAAAGGGAAACAAATATTCCAAGTTTATAAGCATCCTGGTTCTATCTCTCAACCAGATACAGTAGCTTCAAACTCAATGCCTGAGGACTCATCTTCTCAATCTAGGACCAATCTTACTCCTCAATCCAAACCTACTCCATCTTCCACAAGCAAGATTATTCAACCTTCTCATCACAAGACTCTAGTCTTAAGCTCTCAACCTAGAGAAGAACTTCAGAAGACCAAGATGATGGAGGTGGAGCCAACCTTGGGAATATCAAATATCCCCCTTCAAATCAAGGACAAACAAGTTAAAGCAAGCAACATTCAAGCTAGACCGCAGCAGAAAACGTGGAAGAGAGCCCTCAGTAGAGAAGGTAGACTACTCAGACATGATGATCAAGAGTTGATGATCCAAGACAACTCTAGTTTGAAGAGGATAAGGGAGGGTTCCTCATCTCCCCCTCACAAAACTCCTCAGGCTTTGTCAACTCCAGCAACAGGGAAGAAACTCAAAGGTAACTCAAAGCAGGTGGAGGATGCCAGCCTCAAATGGCACCCCAACCCTCAATGTTAGCTGCGGTGTGGAATTGTAGAGGGCTGGGTTGGCCCTCTACAATTTCCCAAATCCGAGAGTCCTTGAAGGCTCACCACCCATCTTTTCTTTTTCTTTCTGAAACTAAGAAAACTAGTGGTTTTGTGAAATCAGTGGCTAAAATTGGGTTTTGAAGATAGGCTTGCTTTTGTAGATCCTGTAGGATTAAGTGGAGGCCTTCTTCTCCTATGGGATTGTAATGTAAATATAATTAATGTTGTCAAGAAATATTTCTACATTGCTGTTGAATTTCCCTTGCCTCCTTTCCTCCCGCAATGGGGGATTTTTGTTTATCTGAGCACCTGTAAGCAGATCAGAAGTACTCAATGGGCTGAAATGATTGAGGATAAAAGAAGCTGGGGCTCAAATTGGTTTGCTTTGGGTGACTGGAACGATTTGTGTGCCCAAGAAGACAAAGCTGGTGGCATAATGAGGAGTGCCAGAAGTCTCATGGGCTTCAACTCTTTTGTGAACAACATGGAGATGGTTGAGTTAGCAATGCAGGGATATAAATTCACCTGGTGCAACCTCAGGAATGATGAAGGACTGGTGGAGGAAAAACTTGACAGAGCTTTTGCTTCAACAGACTGGACCCAGATATTCCCTCATGCTTTGGTTACCAACAAGATAAGAAGCTCCTCAGACCATTCAATGCTACTCCTCAGTTTAGGCCAACATCAGCCAAAACCTCCTGTTAGGTTCTATTTTGACAAAAGATGGATAGGCATGGAGGGGATCCAAGAAACTGTGGTAGAAGCATGGGCAATATCCTCATCTGGGACTCCTTTTTTCAGACTGAAAGAAAAGATTAAGAATACAAGAATAGCTCTACTCATTTGGAGCTCCAAGTTCAGATCCAAAAATCAGCAAACCATTGAAGTCTTATCCAAGAAGCTGGAAATTCTTAGAGAAGACAAAGCTGATGACTATTGGGAGCAATGGAACTCAACAAGAGCTGATCTTAATGAAGCATACAGACAAGAGGAGTTGCACTGGCAACAGAGGTCTAAACTTAAATGGCTCAAGGAAGGGGATGGTAACACAAAATTCTTCCATGCTTATACTATTCAGAAAAGGAAGTTAAATGCCATCTCAAGACTCATTACAGCTCAAAGGGAAGTTCTCACTGCTCAGAAAGATATAGAAAACCACATTGCAAACTACTACTCTGACCTTTTTTCATCTGAAGGAAGCTGGGATGGGGACTCCATTATACAACTTATACCCCAGTCAATCTCAGAGGAAATGAACCAGAGTCTACTAAAGCCAGTTACTGAGAATGAAGTACAATCTGCCTTATTTTGCTTGCACCTTGAGAAATCCCCAGGAGAAGATGGCATGAATGCCTTATTCTATCAGCACTTCTGGCAAGTGATCAAAGCAGATGTTGTGGCTGCAATTCTCAGCTTTTTCCAATCAGGGATGCTGCTAAGATATTGGAACCACACAATTCTTTCCTTGATTCCCAAAGTGGCTCAACCAGAAAACATGAACCAATTTAGGCCAATAAGTTTGTGCAGTGTCATCTACAAGACTCTCTCTAAAGTTCTGGCACAGAGATTGATGTTCTGTTTAAATGATTACATCAGCCCATATCAGTCTGCCTTTGTTAAGGGTAGACAGCTCATGGATAACATCATCATTGCTCAAGAGGCCTTTCACTACCTGAACAGACACTCCTCTGGGCAGAACTACTTTATGGCTCTCAAGCTGGATCTCATGAAAGCTTTTGACAGGGTTGAGTGGACAAGCATTCATAGAATCATGGTTCATATGGGATTTCACTCAAATTTTGTAAAGCTAATAATGGTTTGTGTTTCTTATACTTCAATCTCCTTCAAAATTAATGGCAAGGTCAGTGGTAACATCACACCCTCTAGAGGAATCAGACAGGGGGACCCACTGTCCCCCTATTTATTCATTATTGTAGCTGAACTGCTTTCTGCCATGATCTCTCACTCTCAACTTGAAGGCAGAATTACTGGACTCAAATTATCAAGAAATGGGCCAGCTATTTCACACCTCCTATTTGCAGATGATTCCTTGCTATTCTGCAAAGCTGGAGTGGATCAAGCTCTTCACCTATGTCCCTGCTACAGAAATACAGACTCTTCTGGGGTCAGAGGGTTAATCTTCAAAAATCTGGGATCTTCTTTAGCAGAAACACCCCTCAAACCTTGAAGGACATAATCTGTAATGTGTTGAATGGAATAGTTCCCCACAGATCCACCAGGTACCTTGGCTTGCCTTTGGGAATTGGCAGGTCAAAGAAGGAAGTTTTTGACTACATCTTAGAAGCTATCAGAAGCAAGCTGCAAAGCTGGAAAACTAAGCTTCTCTCATCAGCAGGCAAAGAAGTGTTAGTTAAATCTGTCCTTCAAGCCTTGCCTGTTTTCTCAATGACCTGCTTTAAGCTTCCAGTTTCAATCTGCAAAGAGATTTCTAAGTTATGTGCTAAATTTTGATGGAAGAATGGGGACAACTCTGATTCTGGCATTCACTGGAGGAAATGGGACAAGATCACCCTTCCAAAACTCCTGGGAGGCTTGGGCTTTCATGACATAAGCCTATTCATTGAGGCTCTCATCTGTAAACAACTCTGGAGAGTTGCAACAAACTCGGAGCTGCTTGTTAGTAGGATCTTAAAAGACAGATATTTTCCAAATGATTCAATTCTAAGGGCTGAGAAGACCCAAAAAGGTTCATGGCTATGGAATAGTTGGTTGTCTGTGCTCCCTCTTTTTTCTAAGTGTTTGAGAATTGAAGTAAGGGATGGCCTTTCTACCAGAATAGATGACCCTAACTGGGTACTTGATTTAAAAAAAACCTTTCCCTGGCCTCATGGAATTAGCAAAGGGTCACCTTGTGTGGGTTAAAGATCTGATGGCTAGCAATGGGGTGGAGTGGAATGATTGGTTGATAAAGCAGGTGTTTGACTCTGAGGACAGTGCAGCTATTTTAAAAATCAAATCCTTAAACACTGCTAGATCAGATAGATGGCACTGGGGTCCTGACTCCAAAGGTCAATTCTATGTCTCAAGTACATGTAGAGTTCTTGCTGCTCTTAAGCTTCTGGAGTTAGACATCCCTGAGTCAAGCTCAATCTCTGTGCCTCCTCATCAAATTTTCCAAAGGTGCTGACAATTGAAGATTCTTGGCAAGGTTAGGCATTTCATTTGGAAATGTATCTCTGGTACTCTACCCAATGCAGCAAATCTTAGAAAGAGAGGAGTGGACATCAGCCCCATCTGTACAATCTATGGAGAGCACCCCGAGATAACAGAGCATATATTATTTCTGTGTTCTAGAGCCAAAAGAATCTGGGACACTTCACCTGTACAATGGGATGGCCTTCTCCAGTATACATCCAACTTCAAACACTGGTGGCAGCAGTTTAGTATAATCAAAAAATCTGATGTGGTGCAAGCAAGGATCCAACTGTCTACCTACTTGTTATGGTGACTTTGAAAATCCCGCAACTTGTGGATATTCAAGAACTCTCTTATGCCAAAGCACATTGTTATTGCAGCTGCCCATAAAGATTGGATGGAATACTCTGAAGCTTCTATATCCAATGTTGGCTCTTCCTCTTAGTCCTTGGTAGTTTCTGGCAGTTTTCTTAGACTTTGTTTCTTTGTTTTTGTTTTGCTATTGTAAGATATGGTACTAGCTAGGCTTTGGCAGTGGATAGTGGCATATCTTGTTTATTTTAGTTCTTCTTTGGTTGAGGTTCTAAGTACTCTGTGTAGTACTTCTCAGTTTTTCTTTCTCGAGTAGGATTTTGCCTCTTGTAGTTGAACGGTGTTCCCGGTTTATTTATAAGATCTCTATCGTTCTGGACAAAAACAAATATTATAATTTTTTATATACTAATATAAATTATACTAATATACTTTTTTTCTATTATATTAATTATATTTTATACTATCATAATTCATAATAATTATACAAATAAAATATATATACAAAATAATATATTAACTTTATTAATATATATATAAATATAAAATATATATTAATTTTCTTAATCTATATATGAAGTTATTAATATATATAATTTAATATATATTTATTTATTTAAATTATTAATATATTTTAATTATTCATCAAATTTAATTATTAATATTTTAATTTATTATAATATATAATAATATATGAAATTATTTATATATATTTTTAATATTTCAAAATTCTTTAATTGACAAAAATTAAAAATCGATTTTTTTTTTTTTTGAAAAAAATATACAAAGTAATTTATATGTACAAATTATTATATATATAATTTAATATATATTAATTTAATATATATATATATATATATATATTAATTACAAATTAATATATATATTGATCGGACAAAGATGTCACCCGGGCTCCCTCGGACGGCCACCGTACCTGCAAGAACCCAAAGTCCGGGACCCCGGGAGGGGTGCCCGGCTTTAGGCCTCCGATGGTTAAGTCAGTACTGGATTCATATGAGAAAGCATAGAGAGAGATTAGGGAGAGAGTGTAGAGAGAGAGAGAGAGAGTAGTAATGGGATGAGGAGATAATGGAGGAAATGAGTACCTTCTCCCCTTTTTTATAGGGGGAGTGTACCTTACACTCCAAGTGCTGGCCTAGGTTGGGCTCGACCCATATTATCTTATCAAGTGTCTTAGCCCATGTATAGGCGTATTCTTCAATATAAATCCATAAAAACCGGTCGGGTACGACATGCTATATCAGATACTACCGGTCGAGCCGGCAGTACTAGCCGTGGCTATATCATCTAGTCCCCCCCCCCACTCTGGTCGAGTGAGCATAACTCGATCCAAGAGTGAAAAATAGAGCAACTCGCCACTAGAGTCAACACTGAACACCGAATGGTCGTAGAGTCGGAACTTAAGTGACCCGCCACTGGGGTCAAACATCGGAAGCCGGATGACCAATAAGATAAAAACTGAGTGACCCGTTCTGGGTTGAACACCAAAAACCGAATGACCCTTAAGTTCGAAGTCCACGACCCTCTGCTAGGATCGAGGACCGAAAGCCGGATGGTCATTGAGATTGAAAGCCAAGTTAACCACTTCTGGAGTCAAAACCCAAAATATCTGCATCCGAGATCGAGAACCAATACCGGGGTCGAATGCCAAATGATTTGTCTTTGAGATTGAGCACTGAAAACTGTGTTTGAGGTTAGGTACTGAATAACTCGATGCTACCTCCGGGTCGAGAACCAAATTGAGGTCGAAAATCCTAATCCAAGAACCGAATGACAATTGAGGTTGAAAACCAAGAACCGATAGACCATTGAGGTCAAAAACTGAGAATTGAGAGACCACTGAGGTCGAAAACTAAAAATCGAGTAATCGTCGATGAAGTCAAAAGTCGAGAATCAAGAGACCGCTGAGGTCGAAAGCCAAGAACCAAGAGTCGAGAGACTGTTGAGGTAAAAAATTGAAAACCGAGTAATCGAGAGACCGCTGAGGTCGAACCCCAAATCGAGAATCGATAGACCGTTGAGGTCGAAAGCCGAGAACCAAGAGTCGAGAGACCGTTGAGGTAAAAAACCGAAAACCGAGTAATCGAGAGACCGCTGAGGTCGAAAGCCCCGAATCAAGAATCGAGAGACCGTTGAGGTCGAAAACCGAAAACCGAGTAATCAAGAGACCGATGAGGTCGAAAGCCCTGAATCGAGAATCGAGAGACCGTTGAGGTCGAAAACCAAAAACCAAGTAATCGAGAGACCGCTGAGGTCGAAAGCCCCGAATCGAGAATCGAGAGACCGTTGAGGTCGAAAACTGACTGATCTGCTGTTGAGTTCAAACATCGAATGACCCTGAGGCCGGAGGCCGCAAATTGAATGATCCTTGAGGTCGAAGTCGAGTGATCCACCGTTAAAGTAAAAAACCGAGACTGAAGTCAAAAACCATATGCCCGATTTCCCAAAGTCTTCAATTTGAAAATTTGAACTTACACATTCTGCTTTGTCAATTAATAATAAACCTTTCTGGTTACCTCATCCTGTCGCCCCCTAGTTCAAGGTTTGAAATTCAAGCCTGTTGTGTATCCTTTCGAAGACTGAAAGTCCTGACTCCTCTCTCATGTCGAAAAATCGCATTTGACAAAATAAAGTCAAATAAAACCGTCAACTTGCTCGAGCAATAATAAATACACTCAACCTGCCACCGAGGTCGAAAAATAAATTCGATAATACATCATCAAGTGAAAAGAAATCAACCTGCTCGAGCAATAAGGAGTATCCTCGACCTTTCACCGACGTCGAAATACAATTCCGACAAAATCAAGCTCAAATTCTAAGCATGGACCTGCTCAAGCAATTATGAATATACTCGACCTTCCGCCAAGATCGAAATACAATTTCGACAAAATCAAGCTCAAATTCAAATCATCCACCTGCTCAAGCAATAATGGATACAACGACCTTCCACCAAGGTCGAAAAACAATTTCGACAAAATCAAGTTCAAATTCAAATCATCAACCTGCTCAAGCAATAATGAATACACTCGACCTTGCACCGAGGTCGAAATACAATTTCGACAAAATCAAACTCAAATTCTAATCATCGACCTGCTCAAGCAATAATGAATATACTCGACCTTCCACCGAGGTCGAAATACAATTTCGACAAAATCAAGCTCAAATTCAAATCACCCACCTGCTCAAGCAATAATGAATACACTCGACCTTCCACCGAGGTCGAAAAACAATTTCGACAAAATCAAGTTCAAATTCAAATCATCAACCTGCTCAAGCAATAATGAATACACTCGACCTTCCATCTAGGTCGAAATACAATTTTGACAAAATCAAACACAAATTCTAATCATCGACCTGCTCAAGCAATAATGAATATACTCGACCTTCCACCAAGGTCGAAATACAATTTCGACAAAATCAAGCTCAAATTCAAATCATCAACCTGCTCAAGCAATAATGAATATACTCGACCTTCCACCGAGGTCGAAATACAATTTCGACAAAATCAAGCTCAAATTCAAATCATCGACCTGCTCCAGCAATAATGAATATACTCGACCTTCCACCGAGGTCGAAATACAATTTCGACAAAATCAAGCTCAAATTCAAATCATCGACCTGCTCAAGCAATAATGAATATACTCAACCTTCCACCGAGGTTGAAATATAATTTTGACAAAATCAAGCAAGAATCAACATCAACCTGCTCCAGCAGTAATGAATATAATCGACCTTTCACCGATGTTTTAATAGAAATACACCGAGCACAACAAAATATGATAACAATCGATTATCTAGGTTCGAACGCTTGTCCATCCTCGGAGGGGTGGTCGACACATACAACCATCTTCGCTCGATGGGTTTTTCTTTGAACGCATGCCCACCCTCGGAGGGGTTGTTGACACATACAACCATCTTCGCTCGATGGGTTTTAATCATGGTGGACCACCCAGCCCGGAGGCCTTAGTCATGATGGATTTTTCTTCTTCAACCACCCAGCTCGGAGGCCTTAATCATGGTGGACCACCCAGCCTGGAGGCCTTAGTCATGGTGGGCTTGTCTTCTTCGACCACCCAGCTCGGAGGCCTTAATCATGGTGGACCACCTAGCCCGGAGACCTTAGTCATGGTGGGTTTTTCTTCTTCGGTCAGCTCGAGCACCTCAACCTACCACAAGTCGAAGTCGAAAAGGAATTTCGACAAAATTAAACGAAAGTTTTTCGACTCGTCTTCTCCCCAACCCTTCGTGCGAGCTGGTCGAATACGAGCAGTGATTTTAGCAGCTTCATAGCTGATAAACGAAAGTTTTTCAACTCGTTTTCTCCCCAACCCGTCGTGTGAGCTGGTCGAAGTCAAGCACTGATGTTCGTTTGGTCGATATGACTAGTATTGTAACTATAGTTTGACTTGTTCGTAGTTAGTCTTAAGCCAATTTTTTTTTTTTTCGAGAGTCCATTTAAAATATGCAACTTTACCGTTGTCAATAAATTGAATTCATAGTTGTAGGCTTCATAGCCTTCTCGAGAATCTACTCGAGAAGGACAACTTCGCAGTTTTTCAAATCGACTTTATAGTCGTAGGCCTCGTAGCCTTTTCGAGAATCCACTCGTGTTACAACTTCGTAGTTGTTCAAATCGACTTCGAAGTCGTAGGCTTCGTAGCCTATTCGAGATTCCACTCGAGATACAACTTCGTAGTTGTTTAAATCGACTTTGTCGAGATTGCACTCGAGATACAACTTCGTAGTTATTTAAATCGACTTCGTAGTCGTAGGCTTCGTAGCCTTGTCGAGAATTCACTCGAGTTACAACTTCGTAGTTGCTTAAGTCGACTTCGTAGCCGTAAGCTTCGTAGCTTAGTCGAGATTCCACTCGAGATACAACTTCGTAGTTGTTTAAATTGAATTCGTAGTCGTAGGCTTCGTAGCCTTGTCGAGAATCCACTCGAGTTACAACTTCATAGTTGTTTAAGTCGACTTCGTAGTCGTAAGCTTCGTAGCTTAGTCGAGATTCCACTCGAGATACAACTTCGTAGTTGTTTAAATCAACTTCGTAGTCGTAGGCTTCGTAGCCTTGTCGAGAATCCACTCGAGTTACATCTTCGTAGTTGCTTAAGTTGACTTCGTAGTCGTAAGATTCGTAGCTTAGTCGAGATTCCACTCGAGATACAACTTCGTAGTTGTTTAAATCGACTTCATAGTCGTAGGCTTCGTAGCCTTGTCGAGAATCCACTCGAGCTACAACTTCGTAGTTGTTTAAATCGACTTCGTAGTCGTAAGCTTCGTAGCTTAGTCGAGATTCCACTCGAGATACAACTTCATAGTTGTTTAAATCGACTTCGTAGTCGTAAGCTTCGTAGCTTAGTCGAGAATCCACTCAGTTATTCCCTGTTATTGGTTCCTTATTTCAACAAAGCAGTCCATGCTGTATCTAAATATCAGTACACCTGCTCATGTGTTTTCCTCAGCAAATAGCAAGAAAAGTTCATGAGTCGTAGTCTATTCATATCATTCAATTTTACGATTCCAATAGCAATAATGGCAATAGATGCATCAGAACGATCAAACATATCCACGTGTTACTATATCACACCATAATCCATAATTAAGCTCTTTATTCCGATAATAAAGGATATAAATATTCACTCGAATGTACCACATACCAGAATTTCACAAAACCAAGAGTTCAATAAATAACTCGACAAAGCATACTCCGCAGATATCTACAATCATCAAACGAATGTAGAAAGTAAAATTCAAATGAGTTCATCATAATACCAAATGCCTTAGTCGTGGAGACTCGAGACTGGCTAGCCCGAAGGCCTTCATCATGTCAGATTTTTGTTCAAGGTTCCTCATATGCCTCTTTTTTTGCATTTTGTCAATTATCCACAACATTCCTCCACATATATTCGAATGGTACACATTTCTCAAGAAAGAGTGCTAAGAAATTCAATGCGTTGATAAATCATGTCGACCAAAACAGATGTCGAGAGTTGAGATTAATTGTGTACCTTAAGTCGAGAATACCACTGGGAATTATCCAACCTTACCAAAAGAAACTTGATTCTGTCTCCAAGATTGCCATCGGTGATCAGCACCATCAAAACTTAACCTCCATTGTCATCTCACATTGATAGATTCGTGCTCGCTCATTTTGTCCTCGACACTCGAACATTTGTCTCAATAATTTGTCAAGATTTGCATCATCCCATGGGTTCCTCGGCAAGAATTCAAAGAGATGTCATTATCAACATTATATTCACGTCATCCATCTTATCATTTTTCATACGAGAAAAATAAGAGGTCAAATACGAACATTATCTTCTCGATTCAAGGCATGTTCTACCAATGACACGCTCAGAAAGTAATGGACAATTTCATTCAGACAAAATTTCACACGTGCTCATGAAAATCCAAATGAGAGACTCCGAATATATCAAAATAACCAATCATATATAAATTTAATTCATGTCCTCAAGCCCATCGGTGCGAGAGTGATAAACATACCCAACGCACGTCAAGCACGATCGCAAAATATTCTCAGTTCAAAGTTATGACCCGCATTTATTCTAAAATAAACAATTTTTCCATGAATAAATCGATTGACTCCACGAACATATGCAAATATTTGCTCGAATAGGTCGAGTAGCATCTCTGTGAATATATCAAATATTATCTCAACAAGCCAGTTAAAAATTTTCAAGAATAAATCCAATCATATCTCGTGAGCAAATCGAATAATCCCATGCATAGATCAGATAGTATCCACGAACAAATCAAATACTATTTCACCACACGAATCAACTAATTCCATGTGCGAGTCAAATAATCTTCATGAATAATTCAAACAGCTCCCAAGGGTGATTCAAGTAATTTTTACAAATTAATCATATAACATGCTTGTGAATAAATCCAATGGTTCACCAATGGATCAAATAGTGTCCTCACGAATATATACCGAATTATTCTCATAAGTAAGTCAAATAATTGCGTGAAAATAATACCTCCGCAAGCGTATCCGAATATTTCCCACGAACCAATCACATATCATCACAAATAAGTCGAGAAATGACCTCGAGTAAATCATGTAATATGGTCACAAATATATCAAACAATCCCATGAATAAATCCAATGGCCCCCGAATAAATCTAATAATATTCCATGAGCGAATCGAATGAATCAAGTAATTCCATAAATACATTCAGTAATTTTCCGCGAGCAAATCAGATGACTCCCAAGGATAACTCAAGTAGCTCTTACGAATAAATCACATAGCACGCTGGCGAATAAATCGAATATCGTCTCCACGAGTATAGCAAGTATCTCCATGAATAAGACAATTAATCTCCATGATTCAATTAAGTTTTATGTATAAATCACATAATATGCTTGCAAATCAATCAAACCATCATGCGAGTAAATCCAATGGATCACGAATAAATCAAATGATGTCTCGAGCAAATCAAATAATTCTCTCGAACGAATCAAATAATCTATCAATTGTCGCCAATTCAAATCCTCAAGTCTCCAAATTTTCCAATTTAAGTCAAGTGTTTTATCCAATTTTTGTCAATGTAAAAATCCTCAAGTCCATAATTTAAATGAGGGTCGTACCTTCATCACGATAATGTTCCCAAAATTTACCTTCTCGTCTGATTTTAATCATCCTGAATTAATCTTGGGCAAAAAATATTGATGTTATACCAAGTTGGACTGCTTCTGGACCCTTTGGGCTGGTTTGGAGGTGATTTGGATCCTCAATGGGCCGCATAGGGGCTGCTGGGATGCACTAATACATTTATTGGGCCGCATATGCACGCTATTGGGCCGGATTAGGGGCAACAAGAGAACTGGGCCGAGCGCGGGCTGTCCTCGGGCCTTCGCGGGCTGAAACTGTGCGGAGGTGGGCTAGACACCGGGCTAGACGCGGGCCTTATGCGCGTCGCGCGGGCTGGATGCTGCCCGCGCACCCTCTTTCTCCTCCTACTGGGCTCCGTTGGAATGGTCTGCCCGCTTGTGGCTGTTGGGCTGACTGCACACGGGCCATACTCCTGGGCTGACCGCACGCAGGTTGCTCCTTGGGTTGCAGACATCGGGCTGCGTCTGGGCCTCCTGGTGCGCTGAGACATGGGTTGCTATGACCTGTCCACAGACCTGCAGGTCTTGCACTCGACTCTACAGGGCTCCGGCGAAAACAACTTGAGAAAGGCCGTCGGACAGACGTCTTCAGATCCGGCGAAGAAAACCTGCCGCAGGTGCGCCCCGTCGAGGCGATCCCAATGGTTCCGTCGATTTGTCGTGACTCATCGTAAATCGCTGGAAAATAGAACAAGATGACCGAATTTTGACTAATTTGTTTTTAGATCTACAAACTTTGACCTCGAAATCGATAACCTTACAGTAGGAATTTTTGCATGAGATTGCAAGAGTAGGACGAGCTTCACGAGAGCTTCACGATGGTACCAACGATTTTTCGATCGGAGAACTTTGACCGGCGGCGGCGGCGGGCGGCGGCGGCGCCTGACGGAGGTTGGGCTCTGCAGATTCGTCTCGGCGAGAAGGTTCCAGTGGTACCCTCGGATTTTCGGTAGCCTTCCCGAATTGTCGGGAAAATTGGTTAGAAGGTTGATAGTTGACCAAAATGTTCTTAGATCTGGAATGTTTGACTGCCAACTTGAAGGTCTTCCTGGATGAATTTTCGAACAAAATTTTAAGGGGAGGTTATCCTCAAGGAGATTTATCCAATGGTGTAAGAATCATTCCGATCCGGCCACTTTGGCCGGAGGCCGGCGGCGGTGGTGGCGGCCGGCGGTGGTGCCGGTGGCGGCGGCTGCTCGAGTCGAAGGAGCTTTGTTCGAATTTTCAGACGGGATACCGTTTGGCTTCTCGAACGGTTCCCCACAGACAGCGCCAAAATGATAGGACAAAGATGTCACCCGGGCTCCCTCGACTCGGACGGCCACCGTACCTGCAAGAACCCAAAGTCCGGGACCCCGGGAGGGGTGCCCGGCTTTGGGCCTCCGATGCTTAAGTCAGTACTGGATTCATATGAGAATGCATAGAGAGAGAGTAGGGAGAGAGTGTAGAGAGAGAGAGAGTAGTGATGGGATGAGGAGATAATGGAGGAAATGAGTACCTTCTCTCCCTTTTTATAGGGGGAGTATACCTTACAGTCCAAGTTGGGCCTGGCCTAGGTTGGCCTCGACCCATATTATCTTATCAAGTGTCTTAGCCCATGTATAGACGTATTCTTCAATATATATCCATAAAATCGGTCGGGTACGACATGCTATATCAGATACTACCGGTCGAGCCGGCAGTACTAGCCCTGGCTATATCATATGTTTTATTAAAATTTTATATTAAAAAATAGAAACCACAAAAAAAATAATTAATATATATATTATTAATATATCTTAATTATTTATTTTTTATCTATTATAAAATATATATTAATATATATCAATTTTTAAAAATATAGTTTACAATATTTAAAGTTTTTTTAATTAAAAAAGCGCAAAAAAAAAAAAAAAAA
>CACSLK010027752.1:21160493-21176418 GCA_902706635.1 Striga hermonthica | reverse complement strand
ACAACATGACTTAAAATAACATGACATGATCATATGAACATAATTATTCTGAAAACATGAAAATTCACATGAAGCTGAACTAAGGCCGCGGCGGGCGCCATGCACCGCCGATGGCGTCGTGCCGTTCTTTGACCAAATTACATAATGTCTCGGCAATTCATTTATAGCTGAACTTAACATGATTTTTCTGAACATAATAACACATAGTAGTCGAAGGTTTTGAACATAACATGCATGCGTTCTCGGGTGGCCCGTGGTGCGCACTACGTGTGCGACCACACCCCTCTCGGCCAATGTACTAGTAACATGATTAATTGCCCGAACAATTAAGTCAAACTAAGCATGAAATTTCATATGAAAGCTAAACATGCGAGGATGGTCGGGGAAAACTAACTTAACATATATGAGCAAGTACGCACGGCCCGTGGTGCGCTACGTGCGCAACCACGCTATCCTCGGCCAAATCATTTCAAACATGACATATCATCCGAACATTAAAGCTAATTTAAACATGATATTGCACATAAAAATTAAGCATGCAAGATTGCTCGGGGAATTCTATGAAAATCATAACATGGTTCGGATTATTTACTTAACATGTATCATGAATGTACGGCGATGGCTATAACACGCATGCAAGAAGATTTTAACATCTAATCTTAAATGAACATGATATTCTCGGGAACTTACCTCTTGTTAAGCCTTCGGAGACTAACTCTCGAACTCTCGGCCGTGAAGACTCCGCGTGCGGTGCGTGCGTGCTCTCAGACTTCCGTGCGGGTGGCTTGCGGCGTGCTCGCGTACGGTGCTCGGTAAAAGCTCCCGACCAATTCACACAAAAACTCACTAACTCTCGGCACTTTGCGGGTGAAAAGGAGTAAAATGGACATATTTTCCCCAAGTCTTACTTAAAAACCGAAAGTTGGCGGAGAAAATGAGGGGAGGGCTTGGTCCCATTCACGTGAGTATGCCAAGGCAAAAAGGACAAGAAGATGCTCTTCTCTTGCACGGCATTCCTAGCATAAGGACAAGGAGGGCGCGCGGATTGCAAGGCAAATGCTGGGCGCGGATTAACACGCCTTGGACACTCCGCCCCTTAATGCGACACGGCATTCACGGACACTCCCACGCACGGTCTTCCACAAGATGATGGCACGGATTCCCTCGGACGAACACGCGCGCACGTCTTCCACAAGCTCTCGGATTCTCCGCCCGCACAACTAACTCGCACGAAACGCACGGACACGGGCACGGCACGCACACGCGGACTCGGACCGAAACTCGCACACGACATGAATGCACCCAACGCACGGTGATGAACATGAACTCGGAATAAAATCCGAACAATTTAGCTAATCTCGTGATTAAGTTAAATTAATCACTTAATTATGTTTAATTGTCTAATTAAACATAATGCTAAATCACCAAAATTATTTTGAACGTAAACGGTACGTCGAAAATAGTTTCGGTAATTTTTGACTGAAATAACTGAAAATAATTAATTCCGAAAAATACTACCGGAACTAAAATATTATCACACTGATAAAAGTCGGGATATTACATAGCGAGCATCTACAAAGGGCTTAACCAAATTGCGACATCCCCAAAACCTTCTCAAGTTTACTCAACATTTCCCGTGCACTTCGTCTACGGCTGGCTAGCTCATTACTTCAGAACCAATAACCAAGTCTGGCAAGGAACGAATCGCCCGAGGATGGTGACTTATTCCGGCGAGGGCCACGCAAAATATTTTGAACCGAAAGATGCTCGAAAGCGAATTCAAAAGGGCGATTTGATCTCTTGGACGTGCACCATGATCACGAAGACTAGAGACTGTTACTTCGTCGACAACAGAAATGATGCGCCTTTCGAAAAGGAATTCTTCCTCGCCATTCGTTCAAATTACCTAACATTGAGGCAAGGCGGTCTTTTTGCAATTGAGCCCTACAGTCCACACAGATTTAGTCGTCAATTTGGATACCTTCAAGACTTGCCCGGAGTACTTAAACAAGACATGCGCACAAGTTCTTTAGAAGAAGGGCTCCGTTACTGGCGAATGTGCACATCCTCGGAGACCTTTTCCAGAGCATGTCTCCCTTCTGTTCCCACCAATGCAAAGACCTTTTCATCGGAGGAATATAAAGAATGGTGGAGCAAAGTTCACGGAAACTACTTTGAAGAGAACATTGGGAGGTTAATTGCTTCAAAACCGAAGAGAGTGGTACTGAAAACCAAACGTCCCACCGAGAAATTCGATCGTCCATTCGTGAAGCATGCTAGTGGAAATCCGAGTGAGCCCAATCTACCTTCTACCGAGAATCGTGTTGTTCAATCTTGCAAGGCTGATAAGAGACAAGAAGTTACTTTTTTTGATGAAAGCAGTAGCAGCAATGCCGATCGTCACTTCAAGACACTAAAGAAGAATCCCACGCCTTTTGAGCCATCAAAGGAGATCATCCAAACAACAAGTCATCAAAACCAATCAAGAGACGTTGTCGAAGAGGTTATTTCTAAGTTTTCTTTCTTAATCTCAATTTTCTGCATACTTCGTTTTTTCTTCTTTTAATCTTCTTTCAATTTTTTTTTTCCTTCAATGAATCTTTGCAGTTGGAGAAACATCTTTATGGTGCAATGGAGAAACCAAAGAGCAATCAACAGTCAATCTCTTCATCCAAACGGTCTAACCATTCGGGCGAACATTTTCAACCACCTCTTTGTGCGGCTCATTCGGTACTTGACAGTGAGAAGCTCTACCTCAAACATGAGAGAAAACTCCTCAACGAAGTATGGACCGACCTTTAAAACAAGATATCTGCCACTCCATCTTCGTCTTTGTCATCCATTCGAGACGAAGTTTATGTCGTATTGAAGTTCATGCAGAAAATTGCCACCTCAGACATCTCATTTGCGGAAGTAGCTTTGGAAGAATTTTTTGAGAAATTCGCTGCATTTGATGAGGCACGATCAAGATCTTCCGAAAGGCCATCCAAAGAAATGCTTGCACGTCAACTAGAAGAAGCCAAAGATCGTCTAGATGCTGCGAAAAGCAAAGAAGACAAGGAGTCGACTCAAATTCTCACAACCAAAAAAGAGATTGAAGACTTGCAGAAGCGAAAGAAAAACTTGATGGATTCTCTAAAGCATCACCAAGATCTTCTCAAAGGTGTTCAAGAAGAAGTCGTTAGCATTGAAGAAGAGATATCCGCCTTTGAGAGTAATCTTCCAGCGAGTGACGAATTGGATGAGAACTTGAAGACTTTGACAGTAGATGTAGAAGTTGCTAGAGAAGAGTTAAAGAACTTTCATTTTCTTGTATAGCAATGTCATAGGAACTTGATGCAATGATTATTGCTTATTTTGAAAGATAATAAAATTCTTCTCTTTCTCATTACATGCCTCTTTGTTTTGAAACTGCATACTTAATTTATTTCATCCTCGATCAAGTATGAGAACAAAATAATCTTCTTTCAAGAACATGACTGAACTTAGAAATTTATCCAAGCTGCCTACGTACCTTTTAAAAGGACCAAGTCATAACGTAGTTCAAAGTGACATGAATATGAATTTGTTTAATGGGGGTGTCGTGCACAGTTTATACTTATGCGGGCCAGGAGTGACTATTCTTTAACTACTTTAGACAAAGTAGAGTATTAGGTTTAATCACATAACACCTTAGTGGGAGAATTAACAGTTTAACCACATATATTCACATTGGTGGAGAATTTAGCAGTTTAATCACATGCAAAGCTTTTTGGTGATTACCGTTCACAGTTTATACCCGTGCGGGTCAGGAGTTTTTTTTTTCTCTTCTTCTTTTTTTTGGATTTTTTTTTTGATTTATTTTATTTTTTTTTAAGGAAAGGTACATGCAGGTACATCACGCATAATAGCGTTTCAAAAACTTCCCGTTGATAGAACCAACTACCAAACCATCTTCGGCTACCACCTTGTAGGCACCATTGGTATAGACATCCCTCACAATATATGGACCATCCCACTTTGACGTGAACTTATTCCCAACATGATGTGTCATCACAATCGGTCTTCTCATAGCAAGAACCAAATCACCCACTTGAAAGGAGCGCGATCGAACTTTCTTGTTAAAAGCCTTAGAAAGACGTGCTTGGTAACATTCCAGTCGTTGTTGAGCTTCCAGTCTTTTCTCATTGAGAGCCTCCAACTCCTCAAGGCGAAGGCGCGCATTTTCTTCTTCCGTCAATCCTTCTTGCAGTGTTATCCTCAATGATGGAATTTGTTGCTCAAGGGGGACAACTGCTTCCACGCCAGAGACAAGTGCATAAGGAGTGGCTTGAGTCGATGTTCTAAAAGTGGTTCGGTATGCCCACAAGGCTTCTCCAATCCTTTCATGCCAATCTCGTTTCGATTTCGCTACCACTTTCTTCAACAAATTGTACAAAGTCTTATTGAATGCTTCAACAAGCCCATTAGCTGCAGCATTATACATAGAAGACTTTCGTTGCTTGAAGCCAAATTTTTCACAAAGCTTGTCAATATGGCTGTTCAAAAACGGCTTTCCATTATCAGTTATTATATATCGAGGGATTCCATAACGATAGATGATATTAAGACGGATGAAATCAGAGACATTTTCTTTCTTCACCTCTTTGAGAGGCACTGCTTCAGCCCACTTAGAGAAATAATCTGTCGCCGCCAAAATATATAGATGACCACTAGAGGACTTTGTCATAGGTCCAACCACATGAAGACCCCACGCATCAAATGGCCATGAAGCAACAGTGGGATGTAACGGCTCGGATGATTGGTGAATAAAGTTTGCATGAAATTGACATGGTTGAAATCTTTGAGCATAGTCCATACAGTCTTTAACCATCGTCGGCCAATAGTATCCCATTCTCTTGATCCGAAAATGTAGCTTCGGGCCTGATTGGTGAGCACCACAAATTCCAGAATGAGCTTCCTCCATTGCTTGAACCGCTTCATCATCTCCCAAACATCTCAAAAAGACTCCATCAAAGGATCGCCGATAGAGAGTTTCCTTATAATAGATAAAGCGCGGTGCACGACGCCGCACATCAACTCTTTTTTGCAGATCATCAGGTAACTTTTCGTATTTCAAGTAATCAACAAGAGGCTGACGCCAATCTTCATTTTCAATCTCAAAAACTTCAATGGCGTGATTCTCATCTTTCTCATCATTTTATTCATCATCAAAGATTGGTGGCACTACCCAATTCCTACAGACTGGAACATGAGCTTTATCTTTAGGCAAGGTGAGCGACGAAGAAGGCTTGGCGAGTGCATCGGCTTGCTTGTTATCTTTTCTCGGTACATGATCAATTGTCACATCTCCAAGCCATCCTATAAGTCTCTTGGCGTAGTTCACATATGGAAGCAACTCAGGTTTCTTCACCTCGTACTCTCCAAGTAATTGATTAACCACGAGTTTAGAGTCTCCATACACATTCAAACGCAATTGCTTCATACTAACTGCCATCTCCAACCCAAGTATAAGAGCTTGATACTCGGCGACATTATTTGAGCAATTCTCGGTCAAAGTAAACGAGTAAGGCAAAACTTCTCCATGACATGTCACAAATACGACTCCAGCACCGGCCCCTTCTCGATGGGCCGCTCCATCAAAATACATCTTCCATGGCAGAGTTACTTCAATCACCAGTACATCTCCATCGGGTAACTCATCACAAAGTTCCCACTCAACAGGGATTGGATGATCAGCCAAGAAGTCTGCCAAGATTTGACCTTTTACAGCCTTTTGAGGGACATAGATGATCTCAAATTGCTGCAATTGAAGGTACCACCTTGCAAGTCTATCAGAGAGTACCGGCCTCCTCATAACATACTTAAGCGGGTTAGCTTTTGAGACAAGACGAACTGTATGAGCTTGGAAGTAATGCTTTAACTTTTGGATTGCAAAAATTAACGCCAAACATATCTTCTCGATGGGTAAGTAGTTCAATTCGTTTGGCGTCATCATTCTACTAAGGTAGTATAGAGCACTTTCTTTTCCATCATCATTCTCTTGAGCCAACAAAGCCCCAATGGAACGTTATTGAGTGGCTATGTAAAGAATCAACGGACGACCGGGCACAGGGGCAACCAGCACGGGAGGCTTCATCAAATACGCCTTTATGCTTTCAAAAGCATTCTTGCAAGACTTATCCCATTCAAATGGAACACCTTTCTTCATAAGACGGCTGAACGGTTGACAACATATGAATCTTCGAAGGTACGCCAGTTTTTCTTGTAAGCTTTTGAGTTCATGAATATCACGAGGTTCGGGGATCCTCAATATAGCATCAATCTTCGCTTGCTCGATCTCTATCCCTCGATGACGAACAATGAACCCAAGAAATTTTCCAGACTTGACGCCAAACACACACTTGAGTGGATTCATCTTGAGTTGATATCTCCTTAAACGTTCAAAAACCCTTTTCAAATCTTCAAGATGATCTTCTCATTTTCTTGACTTCACAACCACATCATCAACATAGCATTCAATGCTTTTGTGAAGTATATCATCAAAAATCCTTTGCATAGCCCGTTGATATGTGGCTCCAGCGTTTTTCAAACCAAATGGCATTACCTTGTAACAGTATATCCCTTTTGGCGTACGAAATGCGGTCAATTCTTCGTCTCTAGGCGACATGCGTATTTGGTTGTACCCGGACGACCCATCCATGAAAGACAACGCCTCGTGGCCCGTAGTTGCATCAATCATGAGTTCAGTAGTGGGCAATGGAAAATCTTCTTTTGGGCATGCTTCATTTAAATCTCGAAAGTCGACGCAAACTCTAACTTGACCATTCTTCTTTCTCACAGGAACAATGCTTGAGATCCATGTGGGATACTTGACTTCTCAAATGAACCCGACCTCGATGAGCTTGTTTACTTCAACTTGAATCAATGGAACCAAATCGGGCCGAAAGCGTCGTTGAGCTTGCTTAATAGATCGTGTCCCCTTTCTCACGAACAAATTGTGCACTGCCACTTTCGGATCTAACCCAGGCATTTCTTTGTATGACCAAGCGAACACATCTTTATATTCACGAAGCAGTTCGATATAAGCCTCCTCCTCATCACTAGTCAAAAGGGCGCTGATATAAGTTGGCCGAGGATTTTCCATGTCTCCTAAGTTGATCTCTTTTAGCTCATCAACCGTAGCCTCAACTCCTTCTTCAAGCTCAGCAGGGGCATCCTCAGCGTCTTCTTCATTTTCTTGGGTATCTTCACATATGGTGATATGGTTTACATATGCAACATCTTCAGCAGGGCTATCAAGACTCTTGAAATCAACACATGTTGCAACTCGTCCGTCCGTCCCTTCTTACGACACGAGGCAAATGCAAAGTGGTATTGCTTTTATTAATGAACCCTTTCCTCGCCAATGCAACGATTGTTCGACGCGAGGAGCTTCCGATGTTTCGAGGATTTGCTCTTGGGGCAACAGTACTCACTTGATTAGTCGAAGTGACGCTTTCTCCATCACTTTCTTCTTCACCCTTTACTTTCGTGTGCACGATTGTTTGCATCTTCGTCTGCAAGACATTAATCAATGTGGTATGTCTCTTCATTCGTGACGATATCAAGTTTCGAAGCTCGTGGAACTTTCTCTCTATCTTTCCGTATCTTACCATCCTTCGAATACGAAGTCTTTGATGACTAGTTCTTTTGGACTCTAACTCTTGAATGGGTCCGAGCCGTTCAAATACCGATCTTCTTTCTCTATGCTTCAAATGATCAGTGGATGAAAATCCTTCTTCGGACACATGATTAGAATTGACTCATTTTATGGCGATCCGAACTGGATTTGGTGCCGCAAATCCGAGACCAACTCTAGTTTTTGCCACTCCAGAATCCCTCTTTTAAGTTTTTGCTGCTTGCGGAATAAGTGTTCCCAAAGGACTCACTTCTTTTGGATCGTATCCAGATTTGACAAGAAGTTTATATGCTTTTGGGTCGTAATACTTAGAGTTTTGAAGCTCCCCCCGTGCTCTGTCTTAGCTCCTTCGATTGGGCGGACAAACTTTCCCAGGGGTTGCGTGGTTGGTTTCTTGGCATCGAGACTAGGTAACGGCAACACCAGCCCATCAAGAGGGTCATTCCAAGCAAGATTCTTGGCTTTCTTCTCTTTGGCTCCATTTGGTTGTTTGATGAGAACGTCTTTAGTGCCAATAGCCTTAACCTCTTCAAAATAATACTTAGCATCAGCAAAATAAGACTCGACTTCAGTAAAAGGCTTATCGTCTCCAAGAACCTTTCTTACCACACCATCTTGGCAGTATTTGAAACATTGATGCCAAGTAGAAGGCACCACTCCATACTCATGCAACCAAGGACGCCCTAATAACATGTTATAAGAGGTTTTGGCATCTATCACATGGAAAAGAGCATTTGAAGTCATCTCCCCAATTACTAACTTCAATCTAATTATGCCTAGAGCTCATTGCCCCCCTTGGTTAAAGCTTTGAATTATCAACCGACTATTTGAGAGTTCATCTTTCGGGACCTCCAGCTCTTTTAGAGTACGCAGAGACAAAATGTTCACAGCAGAACCTCCATCTATCAATATGCGATTCACCTTTTTCTCGCGAGTGTAACCAGTTACGAATAAAGGCCCATTATGGGGTTTTGAGCCTAACATCAAGTTTTCATCTGCAAAAGTGACTGCTGCATCATTGTTTTCAGGGTCGCATCGTTCTTTGTCATCAGTCGACTCCTCATCATTTGGGACATCATCTTGCTCGCTCGTCACATTACAAGCGAAACTTTCATATCCTTCCTCGCATGTCACAATTGAAGCAAAGTTCGCAGTCCCTTTGTCTTCTTCAAGTGATATCTTGCCTTGTCGCGCCAACTGCATAACTCTATCTTTGAAGACAAAGCAATCTTCGATGGAGTGACTCACCAGACGATGATACTTGCAGTATTTTAGGTTGTCAACTTGTCCTGCTTCTTCAGGTCGTTTCATCTCCGGCAGTTCGATAAGTTGTTCCCGAATCAAGTCGTCAAAAATTCCAGAAACATCAGAGTCAAGAAAAGGATATTGTTTGGCTTGCATCTCCTTCAAGGTTAACTTTCTTTGCCCCCTATCTTGAGGGACTTCTTTCTTTTCCACAGCTTTTTCGCTTGTGTTTCCCTTGAGTTTGATGGGTCTTGAATTGACCGCCATTGCTTCCTTTACCTCTTTGTTAGGTGCTCTAGAGGAAAACTTGCCCCCTTTCTTGGCTTCATTTCGGTCCTTGAATCTTTGAGGCTCATGGACAGGTGAATTCTTGACCCTGCTTGCATTCATGCTTAACTCCATATCATGTGCGCGAGTGGCCAACCCTTCAAACGACCTCGGTTGAATCCCTTGAAAAATATATCGGAGACCCCAGTGCATCCCTTGAGTGCACATTTCAATAGCTGAAGCTTAAGACAATCGATCCTTGCAATTGAGGCTTAGATTTCTCCATCGGTTGATGTAGTCAATAACAGGCTCTTCATCCCACTGCTTTGTATGGGTGAGCTCAATCATGTTGACCGTCCTTCGTGTGCTGTAGAAGCGGTTGAGAAACTCTTGTTCTAGTTGCTCCCAGCTATCAATAGAATTCGCCTCCAGGTCGGTGTACCACTCGAACGCATTTCCCTTCAGTGATCGAACAAACTGCTTCACTAGACGATCTCCATATGTTCCAGCATCATTGCAAGTCTCAATGAAGTGAGCTATGTGCTGTTTAGGGCTGCCTTTACCATCGAACTGTTGGAATTTCGGTGGTTGATATCCAGTAGGCATCTTCAAGCTATCAATCCTTTGGGTGTATGGCTTCGAGTAAGTCAAAGATGACTTGGAGCCTCCGTCAAATTTGTCCTTGATGGTTCCCATGATGAATTCTTTGAGTTGGTCAGCTGGTATGAGTCCACTTGCATAAACATGGATCTCTGACGAAGACTTCTCTTTTTCAGTTTGTTTCACCTCATCTTGTCTTTCGTCCTGGTTGCCCTCAGCACGGCTAGTCTCAGCTTTGTCAACCCTTTCTAGCAACTTTAAAATTGTGGAGTCTTGATTTTGGACATGTTTCATCAGCGACTCCATTGTTTTTGCCATGGTTGCAAGTTGCTCTTCAATGGTTGATGCATTCGTCATCATAACATGTGCCTCCATTGAGAAAGGTGTTGATGAAGCATCGTCTCTCAAATCTTCCTCTTGGTTCATCAAAGGTGGCCGATTTTCCTCAACTTGGTGAGAATTTCCTTCCAGAGATACACTCTTGTTCTTTGCCATGCTTCTTGTTACGACACCAACACTTTTACTTGCAGAACTTGAAGAAGTTGACTTGGGAGGAGTCATCGTTGCACTTAGATATCTTGAAGAAAATAGATGAGAGGTAGAGATTGTCCCACCGGGCGTGCCAGAAATTTGTAACGCAAAATTTCGTATTATTGAATTAATAAACACGAGAAATTCGTACAAATGGATTTCAACGGATCAAATGAAATATAGTGGATTACAAATCTTTATTATTCCTCTGATTAATTTCTTCAAGAACGATCTTCAAATAGACATAAGACTTTTGGAGACGAATCTTCAGTTTGATCTCCGCCGGTCTTGAATATGGATTTAAATAACGTTTCTTCGAGAGCTTGACAGCTTGATCTCGAATTGAACGTCGTGATTTCCCAAGAACGTGAAGAACACAAATCCTTGGTCTTCGCCGCAAAGTTGATTTTGATCTTCTCTACGCCGGTCTTGACTTCAATAACGTAATTCGGAGGCTTGGCAGCTTGTTTCTGGATTGAACGTTGGTTTTGGGCTTGAACGTGCTTGAATCTTCCTTCGAATCTTCAAGAACGCCTTTGAATCTTCAAAACACATTGACTTTAATAACGCAATTCGGAGGCTTGGCAGCTTGATTCCGGATTGAACGTCGGTTTTGGGCTTGAACACACTTGAATCTTCCTTCGGGTCTTCAAGAACGCCTTTGAATCTTCAAAAACTTGAACTTTAATAACGCAATTCGGAGGCTTGGCAGCTTGATTCCGGATTGAAAGTCGGTTTTGTTGGGTTCTATTAGGAACGTCGACAATGTGCACATTCAAATCTATTGAATAATAAATCCTAACGCAGTGGAATCTATAGTTAGGATTAGGACTTACGGTTTAAAAAATTTTGCCGACTCTGAGACGTTTCTGATTTCCGTTGATGGAGATCGTCTGAACACCAAAGTCTAATGGGCGGCTAGACTTGGCCTTTCTCGATTCTAATCGAGTCACCATGGTGTTCCAATCGCGCTCATCAAGCTCATCGGATCGTCTCGGACCTTCGGTAGGTGAGTTGGACTCTTCGGACCGCTCGAGAACCATCTTGGACTCGAACCGGAGCTGCTGGACCGGGTCTGGGCTCACTGGTCGCAATCTGGAGTGGTCTGGACCGCCTGGAGACGCGCTGGGCTCAAGCTGGAGTTGCTGGGCTCACTTGGACCGGTCTGGAGCTGATATCCAAGTGTCTGGGCCGCGCTTCAGCTATTTGGGGAGGTACGTTGCAATTGGGCCGGGACACGCGCGTTTGGGCTAGGAGGAGCGCTGGAAGACTGGGCCAACACGCGGGCTGGGATCGGGCTTGGCGCGGGCTGGACTCAGAGGAAAGAGCGGGCCGCGCGCGGGCCGTATGCGGGCCAGAAAGCCCGCGCACCTGGAACAAAAAGAATATCCTATTTCCGCAAGGAGAAGGATCGATCCCGCGACGTCGCATGGTGGAGACAGCGCCGCACGCCACTGGACCACGCTAGAAGGTTGTGACAATGGAACCTGGACGCGACATTAAGAACCTGAACATGAGCTGAAGACCTGGGCGCGGACAGAATGGCTGGGAACGCGGACGGGATGCTGGAATGACTCCGGTGAAATTCCCAACGGGATGAACATATATATATAATCAACCGGTACGAATAACCTTCGAATCTTCTATTGTATGACCTTTACACGATCTCTAATAAATCTTGGTGGAGCGATTTATTAGATTTCCCAAAACCTCTTGATCTTCTTCTTCTAAGACCTTACGGTGCTAACCGAATTTTCTCTCGAAGAAGAAGAATCTCTTTCTTTCTTTCTCGCTTGAAGAGGCCGAATTTCTCCAGCCCTTCGGGGAGAAAACGTGTAAAAGCATGTCCAAGAGGTTAGGGGACCTAGTGTATTTATAGGCTACAATAGGGACCTAAAGGAGGTGTTAAATATGGGCTTATTCCTTAAGGTTTAGGAATCCTTATTATCTTCCATCTCCTTTTCCCATCTAGGATAATATTCCTAATAATTAATTACCTTCTAGAAGACTCATAGTCTCCTAACCCTAGGTAATATTCTAGAAAGAATATTCTCATCCTTAGGGAATTATGGAATATAATTAATTCCTAATTCCTTAATCTTGGAATTAAATAATAAAACATTCCACTAGAGTAATATTATTGCTCTCCCCATTTAGCTCCGAATTACAATTAATTCGTCTCCATTGATTAAATATATTAATCCAATTGATCGATTTATCTCCCCATGTTTAAGATATAACGTCCGTTGATTAATTAAATTACTGACAAAATAATTAATCAACTTCTTATTCATTTCCGAAACTAGTACCACTCAGATCCTTAATCATTATGTCGGATAACACATCCGCCTGCAGGGCTTGACATAATATTCCTTCCTGAGCTCATTTCGGGGACGTCATCAACCCAGCGCACTGGGACACAGTGACTGTAAATAATTTATAATGGCACATCATGTAAACACACTTATTTACCAAAATACCGAGTATGTCATCCTAGCAGAATAGGAATCACCCTTGATAAATCAAATAAATAAGTAACAAATAAATATGCTCATTTTATATTATCTTACAGCTTAAGAGTACGCATCAATTACTGAAGGTCTAGATTACAACAACGGTCAGTGAGTCTCATAATCTTATCCTTCCGTGGTCCTGTTCAACACTTAACATAAGTGCTAGTGTAATCCTTCAGTCAAAGACCAACTGAATCAAGAATACACTACAGTCTTTTTCCAAGTGGGGTCTCACTGCCAGTCTAGACTGTGAACGAATAGTTTAGTCTTATAAGGAACCGATAGGTGATCTTTCTGTTCGAAACTCTTCGAACCACACTACCTCAATATAAGACATGGAGTATGATTGCATAAATAAATAAACTGCAAGCATATGTACTTTGACCGAAACATGATGGCCAGATCAAAATGGAATTGATAGTGTAACGCCCCACTTTTATTTGCCAAAATTCAGGATAAATTTTTCGAAATTTATTTTCAAATACAATATTTGAGGCGCTACTTATTCTCAAATCAATATTCAATACTTATCAATCATCAATACTCATTCATCAATAATCAATAATCCCAATAATCAATAATCCAATCTAAGCATTCCAATAATCAATATTCTAGGGAATACACTCCCTATCAATAATCCAATAATCAATGATAGAGAAATCAATAATAGCAACATACAGTTCAAGGCGGAAGCAATTACAATAATATAACGACCACCACTCGCCTCCCTCCGTCGTGCCCGCAATACTATCCTGCATCCATGAAGAGCAGGTGGGGATGAGCACAAGAGGAAAAGTAGTGCTCACCACTATGCAGTAAATGCTAATCTCAATAATCATCAATGTTCAATAATCAAAAGGTATGGTCTCAGCATGTATACGAAACAATAAACTATCCCATTCTCCCATCAATAATATAATAATCAGACTCATGTGCACACCTACACATAGACTACTGCTGATACTCGATTCGAACGCCAAGACCTACGAATTGGTCTTACAACGATGCCCAGCCAGTAGGAGTAAACCACCCCGCCGGCCAAAACCTACGAATTGGTCTTACAATCGGGGATCACCGGCCAGAACCTACGCCCTGGTCTTACGGCTCTCAAGGGAGACTACACAACGGGTACGTTCTATAGCTACGGGGATAACCGTTCGGTGGCCGATACAGCTCACACCGAAGGCTACATGATTCACATGCATACTTTGATCATACCACAATTAAACAGTAATAACATTTAAAGCATAGTAATTTTTACAATTACAACCCACCTGGTATCGGTTGATAAAGCAATTAGTCAGAAGGTCGTAGGTGGTCGAGACACTGCTCTTCAGACACCTACATAAGTCAAGACAGTCCCATAAGCAACTATCTCGACTCTTGCACAGATAACGAGAATTATGCTTAGTCGAATAACATCGACTAAGGAACTCGTGGAAGTTGTGGAGTTGCAATATTAGGACGACTCCTAGACTCGACCAATTAATTACCAAATCAATTAATAGATCACATAAAAGCAGGCAATAAATGTTCGACACAAAATGGGTCAAAACGGTTAAAAAGCTAGTTCGAATTTTATAAGAATAGGGCTAAGGGGAGTTGGACTTGGTTATTTCAATTCAAATTTTTACTGAGTGTTAAGGGCTGAAAAATACATATTTTCACCAAAGGAAAACCATTTAACATGCTCCTAACTATTTTAAATATTTTACTCAAAATCTGACCAGAAATCAAATTAAATCATTTAAAATAGCTACAGCTCGAAATTAAATCTCAAATTTTTACAGCAGCATGATAAACTGGAGAACAACAATATATTCAAAAATTAGCAAAACCGGACAGGAACTCGATTTTATATGAATTTATTACGAAACAGCCCAGAATTAGTTTTCAAGTTTTGACAAGGCTACAGGCCATATAAAATTCTCAAATTTTAACCACAAGTAATACAATTGCAACATTACAACATATCCAAAAATCTGAATTTTTGGATAAACACACGATTTAAAGTGATTTTAACAAAAACCGGCTGCAGCACGTTTTTCAAAAATTAATAACTAATTCAATACACATCGAAACGACGCGAGGCCAAAGGCGTTGCGTCAAGGACGATCCTAAGTCCAATAATCCACAGCACTTCCACATAAAATACTACTCGAAACTCAGTTCGATAATTTTCAAAGTGACGGCAATCACTTTGATACCCAATATTAACAATACATCCTAATTACACACGAAAGCATTCCGAACGCATGTAATTAATTCGAATATCATTCGATCAGCAACGTAACACACATACGAGTACTAACACATAAACACGAACTACATAATTAAGTCGAGGGGTTAACTCGGGTAACATTCTCGGGACGGGGATACGAAGAACGAACAACGGACTAACAAACGAACTCGACGTCTCAACGTGTCTCGTTGGGACGAGAGGGCAACGACCAAAGGGCTCGACTGAAGGCTGCTGGTCGCCGGAATGGGTCGACGGGATGTACGGCTTGCTGCGTTTTGGAAGAAGGTGGCGACAATGGCGGCTCAGCGTCCGGAACTAGTCGGCTTCGTTTAACGCTCCGACGGAATCCGACGGAACTCAACGATCACGATAGGCTCTTCGACGGAACTCGACGGGTCCCGAAAGCTGAGATTGAACGTTGACGGGAGAAGATTGTGGCTGCTGGTGTTCTTCGCGAAGACTGCTGCAAGCGATGATGGCGATGGTCTGCTGGTGAACGATGATGGCGATGACGGATGATGATGGTAATGGTTCGAAGGTAGCGCCTGATGGAGGAGGGTTGATGATGGCGGCGATAGAGAGCAGATTTCAATCGAGATGAAGATGGAAGAGAGGGGAAACTTCAGCGAGCGAGAAAGAAAGAAATAAGAGCCTGAGGGTAGGATTTTACGTTTTCAACAGTTAAGAAAATTAAGGATATAATAATAAGATTAATGAGGCACTAATTATTCCTTAATTGAGTAGTAATTCAAATAACCATAAAGAGAGATCGGTTATGGTGTTCATGCGGACCGGGATTAAACCTTGGTTCAATACTTACGATATTTCGGGCTCGATTCGATAACACGGTTCAATAAAATAAATAAC
>CACSLK010027752.1:21124604-21136812 GCA_902706635.1 Striga hermonthica | reverse complement strand
TATATATATATAGAGAGAGAGAGAGAGAGAGAGAGAGAGAGAGAGGTAAGGGATCATATGAGAATAAAAGTTGTTGAAAGAAATAAGAATGAATGGACACCATTGGATCTGCCCAAATAACGGTTGAGATTAAATATCTCGCGCACATAATTCAGACTTCACGCGGTGGCATAAGTGTAATTATAGGTCAACTTTATGGTGAAGTTTACGTACCATAGGGCACCACTGTAATTTCACGTAACAGAATGGGGCTAAACCCTTATTTTCGAACACATTGATTGCAAAAATTAATTCAGGGGCGCATTTACTTCCTTCTCCATTCTTTCTTCAGACAACGGCGGTGTGGTGATAATGGCGTCGGTTTCACGACTAACGTTAGGTTTTCGAGCCGATCTTCACTCCGATTTATACCATCAATCAACGTTTAGGTGAGTTCCTTCCAGATCTACCGAGTTCTGAGATGTTTTTATGTTATCATATTCACGGCAATTTCTGGACCCTTATGAACGTAGGTGATGTTTTTTTCTCATAGAATCGTACGAGCTCACTCGTGTCTTCTTTTATTTGTCTGTGCATGTTCATTTGCCCATTTCTGTTTAGATCGCTATCTCTGCTGTGATTATGCCTGGTTATAATTTGACCCAGTTGGTATGTTAATATTGTTTAATCTGTGATGGGTGTAGATGTTGTGGGTTTTTACTGGTGTAGTGGATGTATTTGGATTATCTATGTTCTTGAATATCTACACGCAATTTTGGATCCGACTGTGTTTATGAGATTTGATTACTTTCGATTTGTAGCTATATTTCAGCAACATACTTCGATGGTTGCTCTATTAGATATCGTTTTTCATAAATGGTTCTTTACTTCTCATGACAACTATATTTTGTACTTGTATGTTGGGTTATAATATGGTGTTAATATTGTTTAATCTGTGATTTGCCGGAATGATAAGGAATATGAAGAAGAATCTCTGTGTCTGGCTGTTATTTCTTTGATCCCCTTATGTATCTAATATAGTGTACCATTTGGATTGCAGTTATTCAACCTTCATTTGTTTTGAATACCTTCCGATTGCTTTGTTCACCATATTTTAAGATCCTGTTGTAAGTGTACGAGCTTGAAGAACGGGAGATCTCGCATTTCAGGATGACATGTTATTGAGCATTACTGTACAATATGCATACATTGCTTAATTTTTTATAATCAGAGATTTAACTTCACACCTTTTTGACATATTGTTTATCACTTACCGTGTAATTAAGTATATTAATACGTGTATCATGCAGGCATTACAGATGAGTCAAATGATCCGGCAGTTGGAAATTCGAGCGATAAAGGTCGAGAAACAAATTTATCTCAACAAGAATCTGTACCACAAGATGACGACCATGCCCAGATAGGTACATAGATGTTTATTATATATATATATATATATATATATATATATATATATAAACTGTTTACTAATTATTCAGTTCGTTTCACTTTGTGTTATATATGTTGCAACCATCAACGACACAAACGATGCACCGAAACAGCCCGGTAAACGTGGAAAACGTGCAAGCACAATCGGTCATTCTGACAACGATGATTCGAATGCGGTGGCATGTGATGGTACATTAACTTTCAGTTTTTCGTATTCGATCTTAATATACTCGAGCCTTGAAATTTTAAAAAACTTAAATACCTGTTAGCACCAACTTTACGTATTATGCTCATTTAACTTTTGATAATTCTCAGCAAGGAAGCGTAATTCTGTTGCACCAATTCGGGCGGAGAGACGTGTGAAAACGTGCAAAAATAACCAGACAGCCAGTTAGCGATGACGCCAATCGAACTCCAACAGAACGTCGTCAAGCAACGACAACGATAGACGGTATAAAGTCCTATGTGTCTCACGAACACTGTATTTGTTTTCATTACACAACACTAGATTTTATAAACGTTCACATAACTTCCAGGTAATGCAAGAGGTGAGCCGATCGTTAATGAAAAAGGTGGTGCGCGCATTGGAAGATACTGTGATAGGACCAGATAATGCCCTCCCGACCATCCATACACGAACATCACCAGCCATATTCGTGAAGGCAGTGTCCGGTTTGTCTGAGGACCAGAGACGTGCAGTCCGTGATATGGGATTTGGAAGCTTGCTCGATTTGATGATAACAGCAACCCCGGCGAAAATGGGATATTGGCTGGTTGATAACTTCAACCATATGAACCGGAAGTTGCAATTGTATGATGGGGGGAAAATTCATGTGAAAGAAGATGATGTGTATAGTGTCATGGGACTGCCCCGTGGGAATATTGAGGTCACGAATTGAAAGAAAAAAACAGAGTCGGGAGCGTTGAAAGAATGGGCTGATGTGTTCAATGTCAGCATTGCCACCAAAATAACGGCAACAAAGGTTTTGGACATGATTCAGAACTATGATAGAAGTGATGACTGGTTCAACCGTCATTTTATGGTTCTCATGATCACGTGTTTGTTCGAGAGCTCCCATAATGGAGTGGCTAATTTACGCACAGTTCACTTGCTCGATGATTTGTCGAAAGTGAGCAAGATGAAATGGTGTGCGTACTTAATTCGGTGTCTGGTGAGTGCTAAAAAATCATGGGATGCTAATCGTACGCGCAAGAATTTCTCCAGACCGCTGTTATTTTTTATGGTAAGCGCATTTGATACTTGATGACGTTTACTTTATGTACTTTCTTCTTCTCTACTGCGTTTACTTATTTTATTTATTTATTTATTTATTTATTTATTTATCTGTATTTATTGTGTTCTTTTGTTTGTGCAGTTGTTTTATGTCGATAAGGTCATGTTGTCGATTAGAACCGTATCGAGATCACTGCCGATTTTTAAATCATGGAACAACGGCCTGCTGAAAGTGAGGGAACGAGACGAAATCGCGTCTGGCGCATTCGGGAGAGGATATGTGGATGACGACATTCATGTGTCTGATGCTCGTCACCATGCTGAAATACGTGATGGCAGCCCTATTGGGCATGACTCGAACCGTGCGTCGGAATTAAGTCTTCAGGTAATTGTACATATTAGTTCGCTTTGTCTTGCGTGTATTTTTTTTTTAGTGCAACAGATGCAAAACATTTGTGCAACGTGTGTAGTTATTTGGTGCAGTCCGGTATTGCTGAGTCCATATGTTACTGTATGACTTATTTTTTGCATCCTATGGTTTGCATTGTCGTACTTTTACACGTTTAATCGATTCATTTTACATTTTAGTTGTTTCATACGTTTATGTAAGAATTTGCATCAAAGGATCCTATATTATTGTGTTTCGCCACACATGATATATTTTGTTGCTTGATGTGGATATGTAGTGTGATATTGCTGGTTTTTTTTTTCTTTTCATCTCGGCTTGTTTGTCTTGTTATTTGTTGTCTACTTGCTAGTTTTCTTCTTAAGTTTCCAGTTTCCTGAATTTCCGCATACTTGTTATGTTTTATACGTGACGTATATTTGGTGCAACCGGGTGCACAGAAAGTTCAACATGTAGTAATACTATGCATTTTGGCCTTTAGATTTACAACGTGATATGTGTTTATGAAACACATGAATGTAGTGCAACAGCTTCAGAACATTTGTGCAATATGTGTAGTTATTTGGTGCATTATGATATTGTCAGTTCCATATGTTGTTGCTGTTGGTGTTATATACTTAAGTTTTGCTTTAGTGGATATTACACTTGTTATTTCTTGATGAATGAGAATTATGTTTGGTTAAATAAGTTCCACGTTCTGTTGTTTTGCATGTAGATAAGTGGGTCGTCATCGGGCGTACCGAAGATCACTATATCAGTTTCTTGCGAAACAAGAATCATTGGTTCACAACCTAGATGGAATTGAACAACCCATCGGAACGGTTGTAGTGTCAACCATACGGTTTGTCTTGACCGATTAGTTGCACTAGTACATTTATGTATTGAACAGGATCCCAGAGAGGGATGTTCGTTTTATACTGATTGTCGTAAACGAACTAGGCCTCAGTTAATTATTGCGTGCTCTTAACCAGTAAGATATTAAATAGGCATGTGCACATAATTGTTGTTGCTTTGATTCTTTGGGTGAGATCCAAGCCGGGTCGACATACTTAATGAATTGGGTAATGACATTATGTGTTCGATGTGCTATTAGGATATTTACGGTCACCATGTGCGTTAGTCTGATGATGTCCCCGAAGTGAGTTCATAAAGGAATATTATGCTAAACCCTGCAGGTGGATTTATTCCGACATAGTATGAATGCTATGAGCGAGCGCTAGCTTCGGTAATATAATATATTAATTAATTCTTGATGATTAATGATCGAATTAATTAATGGACATTATATCTTAAACATGGGGAGGTAAATCGGATAATTATAATAAGGAGTCTCAAATGTAATTTGGGATAGGTGAGGGGAGTGCAATAATATTATTGTGGTGGACTTTAATATTATTAATATATTAATTGTGGGGTTGCTCCACAGTATTAATATATTAGAAGCCCTAATCCTATTCTCTTTAGGGTCCCTACTGTAGTTCTATATATACAGCATTAGGCTCATGGAAGAAGAGAACAATCCCACAATCTTGGGAAACACGTCCAGCCCTCTCTCTCTCTTCCAAGGAGTAGTTCTATTTCTTGTGCTCCACTGATACAAGATCTAGATAGTTGTTTGAGAATACAGTAGAAGATCTTAAGGTATATACGGGATTCCAATCAGATCTATCATACATCCAAACTGGTGACCAAAACCAGCAAGTGACCATACCACGACGACCAGGACGACGAGACGAAGAGATCGCCGTCGAGATCGCCGCCGCCGCACGCGCCGCCGGAAGGGAGCAGCTGCCGGAGCTTACTCGCGCGCGTGAGAGCGCGTGGACCATCCGATTTCCAATCGGTCAACGCCGTTGACTTTGCCGTGATGCCAGCTTTCTGGATTGGTCAAGTTTGTTCGATTCTGAGAAGAATTGATTTGCGGTCAACTGTTCGGGCCAGCCAGATCTACATAATTTTAAGCATTAAGTTTTCTTCATCAAACCTTTAGATCCGTTGCGCATAGGTTTATGTTGAATGTTTGTTCGTGATTTGTGCATATCGAGATCCTCATATGTCCCAACAGTTGCACGACCTTTTTTTTTTTTGCATCATATGATTGTCATTCTTGTATTTTACACGTTTATTTGGTTCGTTTTGCCCTTGTATTTTTTCTTTTTAGGCGTTTATGCGGGAATTTGCATCAAAGACGCGCGTTCTTGCCACGGTTGGTATTGAAGTTATAAAATTAGTTGAGAATGCACCGCGAGATCTGTTGGGTAATGATAATTTCACGAAAATGCAAGGTGCTGCACAAAAGCTGCTTGGGATTTGTAGTGAAGATTCTAAGGGAAAGGGCAAACAACATATGCCTAGTCAACCTAGCCAGCATGCCGCCACTTGCCCTGCTGAATCATCCTTTGAGGCACCAACCCAGTTTGTTGATGACGATTTCTGGAACAACCCCGAGATCCTAGCTACCCTAGATGCAATTGTGGACGTTGTTGCATGTCGTGACCGTTTGAAAAGGATCAAAAGAATGCACAATGAGGGCCCTAGCTACAGTTTGGGGCTGGGGCTTACATCAGACGAAGAAGACGATGTCGTGGATATAGATAATTTTCATACCACTGGTCCAAACGTGAGTGATGGTCATCAAGTAGACGAAGTTGCAGCCGGAGAGCCATGCAGTGTACAACTGCCATCAGGTATTTGATTTTATCATTTCATGTAACTGAGATTATCATTTGATTTTTGTTTTATATATGCGTTCGCTGACTTATATTATGTATTTTTTTTTTTTATTATTATTTTCTATGCTGATTGTGACGCGGCGGTTAATGAACCGATCGTCGCTACGGATCATGATCGCGTGCAAGGTATATACCGATATATTGTATATATACATGACCTTTTTTATTGTTCGTTGTGATTGTATTTAAGTTTGCCATTCGTGATGACTAGGTGCCGATGGTGATGTGACGGTTGATACTGGTGTTGCTGATGTTGGCGTCGTTGATGCTGGTGTTGCTGATGTTGACATTGTTGATGCTGATAGACCAAAAAGGAGTCACAAGCCAACTAGCTTCTTAATATCACCTTTCAAACAAAGGTGTATTGACGTGGTTAAGAATCTCGACAACCAGGAAAAGATGGCTGTTAATTGGGTTCTGCAGGCAGATCATGAGTAAGATATATGTTGCGTCATGGTGTTATTATTTTTATTTAATCATCTTTATTGTCTAGTGTAATTATATATTCCGTTATTGTGTGCTGACATACTTTTTTTTTATGCACAGTGATGTGATTATATATCAGTCTCTATCCCGTGATTATTCTGTGAGAAGATCTGGGGTGGCATGCTTGGCACCGAATATGCCAATCAACGAGGCCATTATTGACCTGTGGGCTCGTATAATGAACTGCAATGAGAAAATCAAGAGTCGTAGTTCAGTGGCATGTTTTTTTGCATCAACGTGTCCGTGTAATGAGGTGCATCATGATATATTTTGACGAATTAGACGCATGCGTACAATACTTTTTTTTTAGTCTTTTTGTTTCATTAATGCTTACATTAAAATTTTATGAATCTCAGCTATTTTTTAAGGGTAAGAGAAAGAAGGACTTAAGCTGCAAGAAGTTTGTGGAGATGCTGGATTCAGAGATCAGACGAATGTGTGGCCATAACCCGAAGAAAATTTCTCTGGTATCCTCGATTCAGTTATTGTATTATGGTTATTGATCATAACGAGTGGCATTACATTGTAACTCTTTTCCTTTGTTTGAATTACATTATGTGTTCCATGTACACTCTGGTGGTTTCAGCGGGCTGTTTTGCATTTCGCCGGACACTCAGAAGCTATCAATCTTAGATAGTGCCGGCTTTTGTAAAGATGCCTCAATCAAAAAATCTGTCTCGTCGCGTGTTAAGATTCTGGTAACGAATATCCCCACTTGTAGAAAGTTAGCCTTTTGTTTTATCACGTGGTGTGGTTGTTCTGTTTTTTTTTTTTTTTTTTTTTTTTTTTTTTTTTTTTTTTATCTTTTAATTCTTTACTTATTTTTTTTTTGTCTTCTTTTTGTTTTACATGTTAACGTGTATATTTTTTGCAGCAACAATCACTTTCAATCTACATGGAACACGAGGGTATGTCGAAGTCTTTAAAAGCTGTCGCACTGTCGATTTCAGACTTCATTGATATGTCGTGGACTGAAGGGGTTGACGTTGTGGATGCCGGCGTCATAACAATGCGTCACATGGAGACATTCAAAGGACGTGTTACGAAAAATTTGAATCCAGATGTGAAGAAGGCTGACAAGAGGCAGATTGACCTCATGAGGAAGTGTTATTGCTACGTCATCGCGTTCGCTCCATACAACAATGTGAAAGATACTAACCTCACTGAATCAAAGAGGTTCCAGTTGAAGAAAGGTGTTCCTGCATGATGTGATGTTCGTTTTTTTGGACACGTTAGCCGTATTTGCTGGCATATTTTGCTCTATTACATATATATGTAGGACTTAACGTTTGGTACGCCCGTCCGCCACTTGATGTTTGTTTGCTTCTAGCACTATTGTTTTGGATGACTATTCTAGTAGTTTGTCGTGACTTGTTTTTGTCTTTTTTTTTTGGCATGGTAGCACTTTTATCTTTTGTTTTGTGGTGGATGAACGACGCGATGCGGTTATGAATATTATGTAGAACATGTGTTCGGTTCAAGGTTTGTGGATTACGAGACGGAGTTACTGATGTTATTTTGGTGCGCGTATACGAAGTGTGACGTTACATTCTATAAAGTGCTACGATGTGATGTACAGAGTCCAATGTGACAATATATAAAGTGCACTAGTGTAGCATATACATATTGCTCGTGTCGCCAGACGTGTGATTGTTATGATGTCGACTTGTTGCAATAACAACTAGTTATATTGTATTTTTTCATCAGAAAATACATGTATGTATTAGATTGTTATAGGGAACGATTTCGTAACTGTGTAAATACACGGGGCCATACCCTACTTTCTTTAATATACCGTTCATACACTTTCCATATGGTATCAACCCATGATTGAATCACCGATCAGAGCTTTTCACGTGTCGACTACATATTTCATATCGTATCACGTCTTTTTCCGAACTAATAATATTCTCAATGTGCAAACACATCTGACGAAAAAAGAGTGCAACACGACGCTATCAGAAGTGAAACGCAATATTCATAAAAGTGCGACGTATTATAAAAAAAGTGCAATATACATATTGTATCCGCGATAGATGTGCACAACAACATACTGTATAAACGACCTCTGACAACCATATTAATCATCAGTCAATGATATTGAAAAAAAAGGAACAAATAACAATAGAGTAACATTAAACCGACTTGTCTTAAAATCCACGACAATGATCGAGTACTACATATAGCAATACTCATTAAACAAACAACCACATGTCTCTAACATTTTCCAGAAAACAAAAAAAAAAACAAATTAAAAATGCAAATAAAAAAAATAATATTAAACCAAATGTCCAATCATAGCATTTTGATCTGAGATTGATTCCCATCAACGGCTTGTCGCCTCGCATGTCGCCCGTGTCTGCACTTTTTTTTTTCATATACATTAATATTCATTCATCAAATTTAATATGCATTGCAATATTGTATGAGTAAGCACATACCATTAGTAAATATGTACGACTAATGAGTAACGATATAGGATGTTGACAAATGTATAAAGAGGCATGTTGTAGAATAATTATACTGTAAGACTAATGCACAATGTGTAAAAGTCGATACATTTAGACAAATGCGAGCATGTCCGTATGTTAGAGTTTAAAACAAGATCTCGTGCGTTTTACCTCGGCGGCATTTGGCTTGTATGCATGTTGCTTCTTCGGACATGTACGTATGTTATGGCCTGCTATTTCACCACACGACTTGCACGTCCTTCGTTTCTTTTGCCACTATTCGATTGCCTTCTCCTTCCCACTTCTTAGTCTCTTCCCGCTGCCTTTGTTCTTGGATTGGGTTGGAGGGTGAATGTTCACCTCTCGAGGAGCTGCCATGCTGACAAATGATTCAAATTGGTGTTCTTTTCCAATGTTCGTTGCATCACATGTTTCTGAAACAGACATGTTAGTTTATAAAGTGCAACAAAGTGTGTTATATTGTGCAACACGATTATATATAAAGTGCAATATTGTATCATGTACAGAGGTTTGTTTTTACCTGAGATCATTGCATCCCCTGTTGTAGCAGACAATAGCTTAATCTTGTATGCTTCGACAATTTTGGAAAATTCAATAATCCGATCGACACAAGGCTCAGCTAATCCAATGCATATATGTATATCCGACCATAGTTTGTTCAACATGCGTTTTATATCATCAGCTTGGGCACACTGTGCATCAACACTATCAAGAACGTGAAACATGGGATTTCAAATCGCCTGCTTCGTCCATCTCGACCTGATATGTGCCGATGGAATGAGATCGAAACCTAGGTCTTTGAGCACGAAAAACACGTGTCTACACAACAACCCGTACAACTCGAAGTGCTTGCATGAACACGTAGACGTAGTTAGAACTACATCATGAATAACAGTGAAGGATTTACCATTCGTGTCTTTGATTGTGAATTCCATATTCCCTTCACTTTCAGAGACGTTCAGCGCACGACACGTGAGACATTCGACACATATCTCATCTTGTACATGGTAGAACGAGGATGTCGTGTAAACAGACCTCGCGTGCCTCTCAACCGACAAAGGTGTCTTCAACTCAGCCATTTGCGACTCACTGTCGTTTTGTAACTTGACTGATACATTTTGTTGCGCGTCCATCGCACTGTCGAAATGTAGTAAGAACTCGACTAAGCTAGAATGGCTACTCGTGAAATGACTGAACCAATGGTTTTCACTCTCGGACCTTGATGTTGTCCTCATCAACCCTCTCATTTTGACATCTCTGAAAAATGCCGGAATCCAAAATTCCCTTTTTGCAAATAGATCAATAAACCAATTATGTGTTTCCAGCATAAAGTCTCCCATGATTGATGCCCATTTAGATTCAAATTCATCTGGCTCTATAGTTAGATCCCACACGATTTCATTAAGCCTCCGTTTGAATTCTACATCGTTATTTATTGAATGACCGACCTTGTCGCATAGTTTAGTCATTATATGCCACATGCAAAACCGGTGTTTGCAAGTCTCGAATACCTTAGGAAACGCAATGCCGATCGAGGGATCTTGGTCAGTGAAGATATATTCAGGTTCGTGCATTATTGCATCTTTGAAATTCTTGAACACCCATTCATAAGAGTCCACGTCCTCTTTTGATATTAACGCGGCAGCAAACGTAACACACTTGTTGTGGTTTTCTATTCCAGTAAAAGTCGCAAAATCATGTTGTACCTACACATTGAGAGATTTCAGTTAGTACACATGTGATGATGTTTATATTGGACAAACAGAGAAAATACAAGGTGCAATTGCTGACTGTATAAAGTGCAATTACTAAATGTACAAAGTGCAATTGTTAATTGTATAAAGTGCAATTACTGTTGACCAGTGCAAAAAATGTTATTGACCTGACAAACTACGTTAGAAAATGTATGTGAAATTTATGCCAACCTGTTGGTGCCGTACGTCGCATCAAACGATACAACATCACCAAACGAACCGTAGTTCCTCCTCAAAATCGGATCAGCCCAAAAAAGCCGTTTCAAATGCTCTTTTTCGTCGAGCTCGTACTGGAAGTAGAAGACTGAGGTTGCTTCCCGACGCTTATGGAAGTTATCGATAATCAATTTTGCATCAGCTCCTAAGATGTACGCACGGAGTTCCCACTTTAAGTTCTTGAAATCCACGTTGGTGGCTCCAACGTTCGAATACCCTCCAACCATCTCCTTGTACAATCGGTGTGCCTTGACCGACCCTATATTTGCTTTTTAGCAATTCATTACGAACGACCGATGTCCTGCATTCATCGACCTATTGATCTTCATTTATGACCTACAATCTTCAGATGTCATCGAGTGGCTGTGCTTTTCCTCAAAGGTTTTAACGACGTATCCATTCAATCCATCATATCGAATCCCAATCTTGGCAGCACATCCTACCCGGTTGGACACTCTACGTCTTGTCACGTGTCCTTTAGCATGTACTGTTGGACTGATGACTGCATGATGCTTGTGACCCTCTCGCGAGCACACAATGTACTTCCAAATAACTGTCTTGTCACGTGCTTTCACCAATGTGCTATGTCTCACGTCAAACCCAACAGTCAGAGCATAAGCATTGTAGAAGTTCACCGCTTCATGTAATTCTCGGAATCTTTGTCCTTTATATGGTTTAATCGATTCGTCACATTGTGGTATCCAATGTTTCGTTCCACCCGGTGTGATTAAGAGTTATTGCTGTTTAACCGGCGGTTGCATTCCTTAAGTGCCATTGCAAGGGGGAAAAAATAAAAAACAGAAAAAAATAATATTAGTAGTAATAACTGAGCTCATCGATTGCACCGGTGAGATCAGACGATTGCACGCAATACAATCGACAGTTGTACTTTATCACAGTAAAGATAAAATTGACCTCAGTACCTTGTTGAGAGTCATTTAATTCCATTGTTTATGCTGTTCAACAAAGAAAGCGTATGATATCCCTAAATTCACATGAAAAATCAAAGTATATCAGATCAACTATCCACGTATTACCTATGAATATTACATATGTTGACATGTCGATAATTAAATCGAGAACACTTGATTTTGTACAACAATTGACCAAAATCGGAAGTTTAATTGGACGATATACCTGCAACCGCCGAGTATGTAATATGATGGATCAATCTGAAGTTTCGAACTCGCGAACGGGTAATTGGTACGGAAATCTCATTGGTTATGGTAAAATGGGCTCGAAATAGTGAAGATTAGTCACAAAATTTCAAGCGAGCATAATTTTTCCCCATTGATTTCGTGTTAATCGATCTCGAGAGATACACAGCTGCGAGATTTGAGGTACGAGCTTTTGGGCAGGTATGGAGTAGGTAAGGGTTTCCAGTCTTCAATGAATGCTCGGTCTCTGTATGTGCGGGAATTAGTTGATAGGTAATTTACATTAGTACCCTCCAATGGTCTCTGTATGTGCGTGAATTTTAG
>CACSLK010027752.1:21098794-21114253 GCA_902706635.1 Striga hermonthica | reverse complement strand
ATCGCGCACCTGCGCGCGCCAGCGCCCGTACGCCTGCTGCCCGCGACCACGCGAAACTGCCTGCGAGCTCGAGAGTGTCCCAGCGCCTACTGTCCGCGCACGTGGAAATCCCTGCGAGATCGAGAGTGCCGTGTCCTAGCCCTGCGCCCGTGCAAGACCCGCGCACGCATGCCCGCGCTCATGCGCGTCCGCGCATATCACCACCGGCGACCTCACGAAATCCTTGGCGAGCTCAAGAGTACTTTAGTAAATGTGCATGTTTTTAGTGTGTGTTTGTGGTGTAGCTATAAGAAGACATTATGCTTTGTATTTTTTGAGACAACCCTTATTTCCCAACTTTTAAGTTGGGAAAATCCTCTCTATTTCCTTTTTCTCTTTTTTATGTTTTGGTTTGGAGCTTATGAATCAAGTTTTCCAGCGAATTTCCGGTGACATTGTTTCGAGTAAAGTTTCGAGCTTTTGACTCTGTTTCTCCTTCCAAGTGCGTGTAAGAGTGGGTACTTAGTCTTAAGCCTCATTACTTCGTATATCTTTGTTTGCTTTTGTGAAAATTGATATTGTGCTTCAGTTGCTTGGAAGAAAAGGTTGAATCTTTGGATCGTGAATGTTTGACTAAGTGTGACTAGGAGTTAAATGCTTGCTCGTTTGTGCTAGAGTTTGGTTTAGCTACCTAGGGTTTTAGCTAGCATGACAATGTTCGGTTATTTGTGTGCAATTGATCATAGAGACTCCAGCGAACCAAAATCCCTCTTTCCCCCTTGATTTCTCTCATCTTCTTGCATGCTTCGTTAATTGCTTTAAATTGCTCTCGTTTCATAGATTAATCTAGTTTAAATTCAAACCCCCAAATTGCGAGTGGCATGTTTAGGACCATTCCGGTTGTGTGATTTGGCGACTAGATAGTGAACGAATCTCCGAAGAGCCTTCCTTTGAGAACGACCCGAGTCCGGGTAACTCAGTTACCAATTGCCCAAAAATACTACAAACATTGACCCGCACCGAGCTGGGGTGTACGCGGGATGCCGAGCCGAGCCCATCATACATGGTGGTGCTCTTCCCTTTCCATTTTCTCTTCAAACTTTAACTTTGATTTGTCTTTTGTTTGTCTTTGTCATTTTTGTTATTTTAACATGTAACCGTGAACTCGTTTAGTCTTTTGTGAACTGATGCCACCTATCGCTAGCTAACACCATGCATTAATGCGATGCATTCATTTTGTTTCTTACCCATTTCAATTGCTCGTACTTATATAATGTATTATTATACAAGTAACCACAACTCTCCGTTCAGGACGAGCTTTATTCACCAAGTCTTGCCAACACTTAGCATCGTGACAATGGGCTTTTGCGCCTAGCACAATTATTGCTAAGTCTTTCAAGTCTCGTATTCCCAACCTCATGCGACGACCTCGTCAACCATAGAAGTCGTCACCTAGCTCTGTGAGCTTAGATGAGACTAACAGTCTTTCACCTTAGGGAGGTCGTCGCCTAGCTCCGCGAGCTGAGGTGAGACTAACAGACCCGCGGCCTAAAGAGGTCGTCGCCTAACTCCGCGAGCTTAGGCGAGACTAACATGTTCGCGCCTTAAAGAGGTCGTTGCGCAGCTCTGCGAGCTTAGGCGAGACTGACAGGCTTGCGCCCTAGGGATGTCGTCGCCTAGCTCCGCGAACTTGGGCGAGACTGACAGGCTTGCGCCCTAGGGAGGTCGTCGCTCTACTCCGCGAACTTAGGCGAGACTAACAGGCTTTCGCCCTAAAGAGGTCGTCACCCAGCTCCGCGAGCTTATGCGAGACTGACAGGCTTGCGCCCTATAGAGGTCGTCGCCTAGCTCTGCGAGCTTAGGCGAGACTAACAAGCTTTTTCCCTACAGAGGTCGTCTCCTATCTCCGCGAGCTGAGGCGAGACTGACAGGCTTGCACCCTATGGAGGTTGTCGCCTAGCTCCGCGAGCTGAGCGCGAGACTGACAAGCTTGCACCCTATGGAGGTCGTCGCCTAGCTCCGCGAGCTTAGGCGAGACTAACAGGCTTGCGCCCTATGGAGGTTGTCGCCTAGCTCCGCGAGCTTAGGCGAGACTGACAGGCTTGCGCCCTGCACACACATCACACAAGAAAAGAGTTAAGCTGAAAAAACTTCAAATGCAATTTTATTACTTGTCTCTCCGAAACATAACCAATAACAAACGAAAACAATTAAAGATAGCATATCTCCAACTACGCACAATATTTCTTCAAATGTGATATGTTCCATGGTCGTGGCAACAACCGCCCCTATATCAATTAACTTCCATCAGCTCGTCCCGGAAGCTCCTCTCCAACCCTTGTTTCTTTTCTCGATGGGAACACTCAGGTAGGTCGTCATTCCTTCTCTTGCTCTGCACCTCGGTTGTCTTCAATGTGACCTCATAACACCACCGAGATTGCAGCTGGTCTCCTGCCACCTCTCCAACCTCATTCCCTACGAGAAACTTGACTTTCATGTAATAGGTCGCCACAACAGCCTGAAATAAGTTCAAGCTAGGTCGGCCTAGTATGATGTTGTAAGCCGAGTTAGCGTCCACAACCAAAAGACGGACCATCTTCACCTTCCTCAGAGGTGACCTGCCCAACGCCACAGTCAAGCTAACTTCGTCAACCGGACAAACCTCGCTGCCGCTGAAGCCATATAGAGCAGTGTGGACCGGCTCGACCTTCACGTCTAACTCCATCTGTTGTAAATACTACAGAAAAATAATGTTCGCCGAGCTTTCTGTATCTACAAGCACCCTCTGTACATCATAGCTGGCCACCTCTGCGGTGATGACCAAGGCGTCATTACGTGGGACAACAAGCCCCTGCCTGTCATCAGCTCCAAACTTCAGAGTAGCCAAACTCCCAGGCACCTACACTTCGGCCACCTCATTGGCAACACCCTTTCCCCGGTAGGTCCTCTTCCTCCCCCTATGTGAATCTCCATCTGTAGGACCTCCCGCGACCATGTGTTTTATGCCTTTATTGATTGGCCTGTCAGGTTGCTCATCATTCCTCCTTCGCTTGTCACCTGATTTACGCCCTTCGCGGTGATCTTCTTGACGCTCTTTATCCTTGATCACGAATTCCCTTAAGTGACCAGCCCTAATGAGCCGCTCAATTTCATCTTTCAACTCTCAGCAGAAATTGGTAGAGTGGCCATAATCGCGGTGGTACCGACAATACCTATCCTTTCCTTTTGAAAATTTATGCGGTGGGGGTTAGAGGCTTTGGTTGTGCGAGCAGTTTATCCTTCCCCCAGCTCTCCATCATCTCCAGGATATCCTGCTGTGGAGCATTAAGTAGTTTGTAGTGCTCGTACCTTGGACCCCTGAACCCATCCTCGACCCGAGGCTCCTTGGGGGCAGCTCGTTGATCACCCTGTCTAGGCCTCTCCTCCACCTACTTAGCCTTTGTTTTATCATTTCGGATGAAGTCCGCCTCTGATTCCTCCATGTTCACATATTTGCTACACCTCTCAAGTAGTTCGTCAAAGGACCTCGTTGGCCTCTTCGCCAATGAATCTCTGCACTTCCCAGGACTCAATCCCCGTGTAAGACCTCTAGCTTTGATCTTTTCCGAGGCAGAGGGAACCTCCACGCACTCCTTAGTATACCGTGCTACATATTGTCGCAAGGTCTCTCTCTCCTTCTGCTGCATATTGATTAGTGAGAGATACGTCTTCTCGTGCTTCCTGGCGCTCGCGAACTGATTTAGAAACAAAGAGCTAAACTTTTCAAAGCCATCGATAGATCCCGCTGGCAGCTGGTGTAACCAATCCTGCGCCGACCCCTTTAACGTCGTCAAGAAGGCTCAGTAACTCACAGCATCACTATACCTGTGCAGCACAACTATGTTGTCAAACGATCTCAAGTGCCTAACTGGATCTGCTGATCCATCATAGGACAACATCAACTCCCTGAAGTTGCTGGGCAAATCCCCTCCTAAGACATCCTCTGCAAAAGGGTGTCCTTGTGAAACTATAGGTCTCTTACCCTGCACCCGAGCTTGGAGTTCCCACATTTGAGCTGCCAACCTTTCCAAAGTTAATCCATCCGGATGTGTCTTCGCCACTGGGTGAGAGGTCACCGACCTTGCATCATCGTCGTCGCCCCTCTCCAAATGCTGGTATTGTTGTTGAGCTGCGAGTGGCTGCCGGGACGGAGGTTGTCGAAACAATTCATTAGGGGCTCTCCTATCCACCTCTTTAGCTCGGCCTATCGCCTCAACAATGATCCTATCCAACTCCGACCTGGTCATCTGGATAACTGGGTCCCCCCTGTGGTGCTGAAGAAACATTGTCCCCTGGAGCGTTTTGCCCTCCTGCCACGACCACCTACCCGCTACCTAGGGCACCACTCTGACCACCAGCACCCCCGGATCCCAAAACGCCTTGATTCACGCCCTCATCGAGTAAGGTGCCAACCTCTTTCCCTTTGTCCGCCATACCACTTGATCCCCCTAGGTTCGCCGAGTGCCCCTGAGCTTCTGGTGGTGGCGTCGGGGTCGCGTTCGGGGCCAACAGTGTCTCTTTGGGGGTGACAGGCGACGGTGACCATCCTGGTGGGGGACCTGTCCCGAAAGCCCTCCGAACCCACTCCTCATCCATATCCCTCGTTAGGTTCTTCTTTGAGTTATCTCCTGTCATGATCCTTGTTCCTTGTTCTCTTCTTCTTTGATGAGAAAATCAGCCTTTGATACTCCGGTAGAAGACTGAGTTCCCCACAGATGGCACCAATTTGTTGTACCACAAATACTTGAACCTCTGGACCGCTCCTCTCCAAACTGGGTTGCGCCTCCTTGATCGTCGGTACCTGCAAAACACGCCGGGGGTGGTCCCGGCGCGAACACTCCGACGCTCAAGTCAGTGGAGGTCCAAAGAGAAAATGGCAGAGTAACGAGAGAATTTGTACGTGTGTGTTATGTAAATGAATGAACCTGTGCCCTTTTTATAGTTGGGGCTAAGGAATCCTGGTGGGACAAGAAGCCTTCTTCGTATATACCTCTTAGTCAAGTCAAGAGACTCTGAATCCTTAGAGTCCTTGAAATTGTGAACCTCTTCATGACTTGAGCACAAGACTACCTCCGAGCTATGGTCCACTCGACAGGACCGTTTTGCCGAGTTGCCTAGCTGCCGAGGTGCCCAGCTACCTAGACAGGTCGTCCCACCTCAACAGGTCGTCGCACCTCAACAAGTCGTCACTCCTTAGTGCCGAGGTGGTACCCTCTTGGTGGTGCTCCCTTGGTGGTACGCTCTTGGTGGTACCCTCGGTGGTACCCTCTTAGTAGTATCCTTGGTGGTACCCTCTTGGTGGTGTTCCCTTGGTGGTACGCTCTTGGTGGTACCCTCTTGACGGTACCCTCGGTGGTACCCTCTTGGTGGTGCTCCCTTGGTGGTACCCTCTTGGTGGTACTCTCTTGACGGTACCCTCTCGATGGTACCCTATTGATGGTACCCTCTTGGTGGTACCCCCTTGGTGGTACCCTTAGCTAGTCCTCCCCATACGACAGTGACGACCGGATCACGATCGGTCCGTCATAAACCGTTACTAACGACCACATCAGCCTCATAGTCCCACCGTCGTCTTCTCGTGTCTCAAAATTCGAAAGCTTTGAGAAAATTATGCTTTTAAGTGTACGTGTGCGAGGTTTGGTGATGAAGTGATTGAGGAAAGGTGAAAAAACTTGGCATAAAACTTCATAAATGCCTTATTGTCAATCTAAAAAGAAAAGGCAGTTATTGATAACACGCATTTTAGTAAACATGTAATTTTATTAATATTTTTTTATGTTGTTGTTGTTTTTTTTTTTTTTTTTCTAAACCCTATATGTATAAAGGTAGTTGCATAAATTTCCCGTGAGTTTGGTTGCAAAGTGGGATTGTGTCTAATTCAATATATCAAATTGTTGCCCACATTTATATCTAATAAGGAAATTACCTCATGCATTAACTAAATCACAAACATTGCATATATATTAACATAATTTTTTATTTAAAAACATACAAAATTTGACATAAATATTTGCATACATGCCAAATTTTCTCAAATTTTAGCTTACCTCGTTTTTTAATATAATTATTAAGGTAGCTAAATGCAATTGGTAACTGCCTTGAGATTTCGCTTTCCACCTTCAATTTTCTCTCCTCTTTAACGCCATTGTTGTAAATCTTTATTATCTTCTTCTCGAAAAATAATAACACAACTATTGGCAAATATGACCACTCATCTGGGCCGTCGCCACGGACTATTCCATTCGGGCAAGATCTTTGGCGACCCTCCTCTTTTTGTACCTACGCTAAGCAGCCTAGATGAAGCATGTGGCCCACGTACGCCAGTGGTGGGAGTAAAATCGAAAATGTGTTGCATCCGCTTGTTGTGGTGGCGGCGAAACTAGTTGTCCATGCACTTTAGGTCGTCAGCTCGTAGGACAAAGGCTCCGACCTCGACAAGGGCCCGCACGGTTCGGGTGGATGACATGAGGCTAGTGGTTGCCGACCTCGGAGGAGGGCCCACACAAGAAGCCCCTCTATGCAAATACTTCTGAGCGAAGAGATGAAGTTGAAGAATCCCAGTCGGTCTTAGTTGGTGGTGGAGCTTTCAAGTCGGCGACATGTGAATAGTTTCGATTGAATCTGTTTTTTAAGTTTATTTGATGTTTATTTAGAGTTTATGTTTGGTATATTAAAAAATCTTTTTGTTGATGAGGAAATTTATATGAGACGACAAATGAGCAAATTATTTTTATTGATTATTGTTTATGTTGTTTTCATATATTTATATTAATGTTTTTTGTTTTGTTTTTATTTATAGTTCTGTCATGTGTTTATATTTTAGTTGTTGAATACTTTTTGTGAATAGATATATTGAGTATAAACGCAATATATTTAGAAAATATTCTTTGGCCAATAAAATTTATCGGTCAACTCTATTCTCTCCTCAATGCCACCATCTTCTCTGGCAACATCCATCACGCCACCGCCAATTTCTACTCATACATCATTGCCATCCATTTCCCCCTCCTGACTTCGCCAATCTGGTCGGCTTCGAAAAGGGTGAGAAATCAGCCGACCTAGGCCTTCAATCTTCTCTTTCATGCCATTGTTGTAAATCATCATTCAATGGCACACTTTTATTGTAAAATTATTGACTATTTTCTTTATTAAGTTTATATTTAGTTTATTTGTAATTTATAACATGCTTATATTATCAAATCTCGTTATACGACTAAAAATAATTTTTATATATCAAACATACACTATTAATAAATCATCAAATTAACATTAAAATCCAAAGTTCACATAAAATATACACCATCAACTTCAGACCATTAACCCCCAAATTCACATCTAAAACTCTAGAAATATGCACTTAGAATCTTTGTCGTCTCGAGTTTCTCGTGATGGCAACAATGGAAGATTGGGACATTGACGACGTCTGTGTGGAGCTGAGAAGCGGAGACAATAGACTGGGCCATAAGGTCTCAACCTTTACGATCGTGGGTGGAGAATTCATTTTGGCATACGGCGGCGACAGGAAGTCCATGTTCGGATCGATGGCGAACGGCGAAACTCGACCCCTTTTTTCTATTCAAACTGATGACGATTCTAATTATCTTGGGTCGGCTTGAAGCTACTTGAGTGAGGATGACGTGGGCGGTGGTCATCGTCTTGTGCAATAGCAACGCCCTACTTGAGAGCGACATGGGCGACGGTGAGAGCTGGTGTCGTGGAGGAGATTCCGGATCCCAATGAGGTGGGTGTGAGGCGGCTAGGGCTGGTGGCGCGGAGGAGAATTGCATTTTTTTCTTTGAAAAAAGTGAACAATCAAAATTTTTGTTTAGGAGGGAAAAGGTAGATGAAAAAAGGGGTGTGTGATGGGTACTATTTAATAGTTAGTATTTTGTTTGCCTATATTTTTAAAGCTCGACCGCAAATGTATGGCTTCGCTCGTAGTATGTGGCAAGCAAGGTCATATCTCAAGAGACCAAATAATTAATATATACAGTACTAGATTATGATAATGACAACTTTATTTAGGCGATCAAAAATTGGATAGATTGACTAAACTAAGAAATTAAATCAAAGAGAAAATAAATCAAGAACGATGAATAAACTAAAGAACACGTAGACAAAGATATGAGAATGGGGGATTCTAAGACTGTGGGTTCAATTAATAGTTAGGATTCTCAAAAATATCACAACTAAATGTTTTCTTTATATACCCTATAAGATAATCACAAATTTAGCTTATCGTCCCTCTCGAGATCGATAAAACTGTAGATTAAATCACATATATTAGCGTCTCCACTCAACACATGCAACTCAACTCCAAATAGATTAAAAGATCTAATATCCTCACAACGACCTACTAATTTCTCGATTCAAGCAAGTAAATTGTGTCAAATATTTCTTATATTGAACTCATCTCTCGAATTATGAACAATATTGTCCAACATGTAAAAATATTGATCAAGTGCTAAACATGAACTAAGAACAAAATATTTGAATAAGGTTCAAAAGAAAAACAATTAATTATAAATAAATCATCCAAAATCCCAACATATTAATCTACTACCAAGTCCTAAAATCGAAGAAACTAGCCACTCATGTTCGAATTCAAAAATACATAGACATATTAGAAATCGACATGATCAATAAAAGTTCAAAAGGAAAGAAGAAATAGAAACTAGGAATCTCGTCGATCTTTCAATCTTCTGGATCCCTTTGGAGTTGATCTTCTTTTTGCTCCCCAATTTCTTCTCTTGTGTGTTCTAGGGCTCTTCTCCTTGCATATTCACGTTCCTCCCCTCAAATAAGGTAAATATGTTTTTTTATATGTCCAAAAGCCTTCTCCTTATCCAAAAAGGCAAGAATAAAAATCAGTCTGCGCACGCGACACGACCAGTCTGTCCGTGTCACTGGCCGTGTCGCAACCCGTGTTACATATAAATCCTTGAAACCAATCTGTTAGGTGACACGACCTCTGACACGGGCATGATGCCCGTGTCACTGCCCGTGTCACATCCCTACATGCATGCTTTTGCCCGTTTCGCTCGTTTCTTCTATTTTTCTCATCCGTGCTTCAAGTTTTCATCATACCGGGGGTCCTAGGTACTCAACGTGCGCCTCCAATAGCCAAAGCTCTACAAATATGTGAAAATATCTACAAAACAAACACGTGTAATATTTTTCAAACAAATATCGAATTAAAACATAAAATATGCAATTTATACACCAATAATGCAATGACTAAGTTCTAGATACTCCATAAATATGGTGTAAAATCACACATGAACATAGTTATCCGAAGATCTTTGACACCGGAGACTGGAGCCACTACAAAGGCTCCGACTAAGAACGTCGGATGGATCATACAAAAAGGACCAAAATGGAGTTGAGGCTGGCCACAACCGAGCAACAATCCCACATTGGACGCGGATCTGGAGGACCAAGAGCGCAGCTGACACAAGGACACCGAAAGCTGTCTACCTTTAAAAAATTGACAAAGTAGAAACTAGGTAGGCGCCCCTACAACCGGCGCAAGGCAAGGAACGAGTCACGACACCGACAATGGCCGGACAAGGGCGGTGTGGCCGAAGCCGCCCCAAGCCCTCTCCTTCACCATTCTTACTTATTAATCCTTATTCCTTAAATCAGTTTTTTTTTTAAAAAAAAAAAAAAAATTGTAAATAAAATCCCAAATTAACGAAGACTCAACAAACATGATGGCCGATCGTTTTTTCCTCGGCTCCTCCAAATCTCGATCTTGCTTCCAGCCTTATCATCTTCCCCATATCTCTGTCAACCCCAAAATTCAAACGGTAATTTTATAGGTTATAAATGGCTTTTCAATCTTTGTTTTTCATCAACTTCAATTGAATGTTCTCTGTATTTTAGGAAAATTTGATCAATTAAAATCCCTTGAGCCACAGAGAGAGTTTGATATAGTTCCGGATCCGAATTCCGGCCCTGTCGGGAAGAAACATCCGCTACCCGCTCGCCGCAGTCGCCGCCTACCTCGCCCGGCTCGCCGTCCATTGTCATCACCGTCGGCGCCTTCCGTTGGGCCGCTCCCCGCACACAGCCACTTTCCTCATAGCCTTGTCCTCCACCTTCGGCCGACCGACGGCTACTCTGTGCGGATTATTGTTGACAACGAAGGTAAACAATAAAGAAATTCGAAGCATAAACTGTTTCACAATGATTTGATTTCATTATTTAGTTGAGATTTCCAAACATTTTTAAGATATTTTGATTTGTTAATTGTTAATTAATATTTAGTCGTTTCTTTTTGATTGTGGATTTTGTTGGAGCATGAGAAATCATATATGTTCACATGTTCTTTTATAACTTTCAAACGATATCTGGATTTTATATGTTTAGGTGTTCTTGTATAATTAGTCGTTTCTTTTTTCTTCATTTTTTCTGTAACTTACACATTCAGTTACATTCAAAAGTGATAATGAACACTTCAATAGTTAGTATGTGCGTAGCGGTGCAGTAATTCAGGCAGAGTAAAAATTTCCCTGTTTTTTATTCTTGAATTCCCATTAGCTTGCACTTCCCACATTATGTTGCCATGGTTAACTTCTGAAATTTCGCTTCAAGTTCCCTTTTGTTCTGATAATTTTGACATGGCGTATCAGCGAAAAATGATAGAGGGCGCTCGTCCACGGCTGAAGTGGTGGCAGCAAGCCGCCGTTGCAGTTGGATCAGCTGTTGGGGCATTATTGGACCCACGAAGAGCCGACTTGATTGCTGCTCTTGGGGAGACGACGGGAAAACCTGCATTCGAAAGGGTGCTTGAGAGGATGAAGAGGAGTCCAGAAGGCAGGGTGAGCTTTTTATTGATCATTGGCAGTTAATTATTTAAAAGTTAGTTTGTTGCCTATTCACTTGCAAGCATTGTTCCATTTCTATGCTTGATCATGAATTTTGCACGTACACATTCCGTAGTTGATTGGAGTTAGTATGCTCTCTTGTTATCTAGTTAAGTGGAAGAGATGGCAAGTGGCAGCCTTGCTTAGTGCATCAAGAGATATGTCTATATTACCTAGTCCTCGACCAGAATGCTGTTTTACTGAAGCTCATACAAAATAGATTTTCAACAGTTGAAAGTTTTCTTGAAGCTCATACAAATTGCATATTCAACAGTTTAAAATTGCAGACCTTCACGAATGAGACATGTCAGAGTCCAAGACAAATAGGAAAGTTTTGTGATATAGCAGCATTGCACTGATGGTTCCATGGTTTCAGTTTTGATTATATCTTATATAGAACGGTGTGTGCCTGAGGTTACCAAGTGCATTGCCATTTGCTTGGTATGATATGAAAGGCTCTTCTTGAAACCTCAAGTTGCCAAGTTTGCCTTTTCTAGACCGCGTAATTTTCCTTTAGATTTATTAAGCAAATGGCTATATTGAAAAAAAAATAATAAAAAAAAGACAAATGTATTTACTTCCGAACATCTGAACAGCACACAAAAATCTGAAACTTTGCTTTGGCCCTTTTTTTCCTCACAGGCTGTATTACTAGAGCGTCCTCGTGTTGTCTCCGCCAGCGTGGGCCACGCGTGGGACCTCCCGCCCAACACTTTCGGTGCCGCCTACGCAAAATTCATGGGATCCAGAAACTTCTCCCCAGATGACCGGCCACCGGTTCGTTTCATGGAAACTGAAGAAATAGCCTATGTTGCCACACGAGCACGTGAGGTGCATGACTTTTGGCACACCCTTTTTGGGCTGCCTACGAATTTGATAGGCGAGTCTGCCCTGAAGGTCATAGAATTTGAGCAGATGCTACTGCCCATGTGCGCCCTATCCGTGGTGGGGGGTAGTGTGAGATTTAGTGAGAAGCAGAGGAACTTGTTCTATCGGCATTACTTTCCTTGGGCTCTCAAAGCTGGTGTGCGGTGTACAGACTTGATGTGTGTGTATTACGAGCGGCATTTTCATGAGGATTTGGAGGATGTGCGTCGAAAATTGGGGATTATTCCAGCCCCTCCATTGCCAGCTCATTTACGGGCGGCCTGAGAGAGAGGGTGTGTGTTTAGGGTGTTATGGAGCTTTCTTTTGGGATTTTGTGCATGTTAGCTTTTACACACTGCACCTCACAGATTGTGTTGTGTTGAAAGAGATTGAGTTTGCAAAAATTTATCTTAAAGTTGAAAGAGAATTGAATTGTTGTGATTACGCCAGAAGTGATGAGTGTTTTCGTAATCATTTGGCAAGATGGTTTCAGTTTATGATGAGAAAGATCAGTTCTGTGGCTAGTCATTTGTAAGTAATGAGCAAAAAGACACCTAAATGTATGAATAAACCTTCCTGTAAGATTTCTTTTGTTGGAACTTGTTCATCATTCTGCATAATTTTGTCCTCTGTTCAGGCTTAGATACTCTTCATCTCTGTTCAGGTCTAAAACTCTAAAGACAGCAAGGAAACATGCTAGGGAAATGAAAATAGCAACAACAAACAATACAACACATTATCTACTTTCATCATACACATTATTCCTTGTTCGAGTTCTTTACAAGAACCTGACAGTTATAGTACAGACAAGATTTTATTATACAAATGGCGCCTTGAGATAGATGCTTACGTAGTACAGAGTTTTGTTATATCCTCCGGCAACACATTAAGCACAACTTTGCATACTAGTAATACACAATTCACCTTTCCAAACTGACACATAAAGATAGAAGACACCATTATATATACTTTCAAATTTCACAAAATTTTAAATACTACTGCATGAGGATTTTGCAGCCTAGCCATATATGACCAAATTTTAATGAGCTTTCGGCTGAGTTTAGTTGCTACCCCCACCAAAAAGGTAACCTAAAGACGAACCTCCTCCAGGTGCAGCATGGACCTTAGTTGATGGTCGATCCTGAGAAAGAAATAACACAATTTATCTTAACAGACCATATACGTCGGTAGACATTACTATAAATCTGAAACAAAGTCATGTTAATGTCTGTGTGAATAAATTTACTGTACAGAAACACCAATAAAATCAGATAAATACTTGCAGGATTGATGACTGCAAGTCTGCAACTATGGTTACAAGCCAAAAGCGCGGAGGGACATGAGTTCAAGGGAAAACCATTAGTTTTTCTGAAATAGCTGACCATCTAGAGCCAATTCAAAAATAATCTTTCCTAAGGGTACAAACTCAAATTTGGGCTCCACTCAGTCAATTTACAACTTTCAGGCAAAAAAAAAAATCATGTTAATTGTGGAAACAGAATTGAAGTTACGGTTAAAATGGTTGTCAACATAAAATGCACAATGATCAGCAAAAGAACATATAGTCAACAGAGAAGGAAAAGAAAAGGAACCGTGATGAAATTGCATGTGTTTTGACCATCTGCTCGGACATGGTTATTAGCCGTGCTACTATGAATGCCGGCTGGGATCTGTTTGGCGACATCCACTGGCTGAGGGGCTGCATTAGGCTTTGGAGACTGTTCTTTACCTGCAGCACTAGTTTCAGCTTTAGCTTTCTGGGAAGCCATTTTTGGGGCCTCACCAGTGCCAAACAAGTACCCCAACGAGCTCTGTCCTCCACCACTGCTTACTCCACGACCCATGTCCCCTATTCCTTTTCTCTTCCTTCCTTCCTTCATTTTTTTTTTTTTTTTTTTTTTTTTTTTTTTTTTTGGTGATCAAGAAATGTAAAACTTGATGAGAGCAAAGCAAAATAGAAAAACAAAAAGCTAATCTACAATGAGAGTATTTGACTAAGGTATAAGCTCTCCTAACCTTTTTGTACAATGTTGAAAAGCTTTTATTATAAGCTCTGAGAAAGTGTTTGTTGTAATCAGATGGTAATAACTCATGAGATTTTTTCGGCTAAAGCAGGAATCTTCGAGTTATATTTTGAGATAAAACTTTATTTTTTACAACAATATTTCGTAACAGATCTAACACAACTGACATCACTCCAAACACTTGAACCGCTGATTGCTAGAGCAGCCCTTAAACTTCATAAGTTACAAAAACATCTTATGGAAGTAGTAGCTTACAGAAACTCTCTAGAAGACTCGGTCATCCATTCTCTAAATCCACACGACATAAATTTCGACAAAACAACATTTGGATTAATAATCATTGATTTCATAATCAATTAACATCTGCCATCTAATGGGCACATGTTTTGAGTTGAAGAAGAGTCATCACTGAAACTCGACAAGAATTCTTGATCTAAAAGAAATAAACTTTCCAGTTTCTCACAACCATTTCCCCGTATTTGAATAAACAGAAAACCAATTAACCAAACTTCATTTGTTCTTACTTCTTAAGTATCAAACTAAAGATGACAGCATTGAATAAGCAAATTGGAATTGCTAAAATCACCTTAAGCAAAATTTCATTTATTTTATTTAACTTTTTTTTTTGTCATCCTTTTTATTACTCGACAAAACTGCACCAACCAGCAACCACGAACAATAATGCAACCACAAACCAAACATGACACTGAGCAATATGTAATTTTAGGAAAATGCTACAGTCCCGTCACGAAAGGGTTCCGTGAGGGATTTTAGTCATAGACTATCCCTCACGGGACCATTCCGTGACGCGACTATAGTCTTTTCCGTAATTTTAACCCATAAATCAGATCACTCCGTAATTTTAACCCATAAATCAGATCACTAACAAAACGATATTGAAATACACAGACAAAATTGAAATCAAATCATTAACTAAACAATATTGAAATCCACAAATCGTTAACTAACCAATATTGAAGTCCACAAACAACGTTGAAATCAAATCATTAGCTAAGAATATTGAAGTCCACAAACCATGAACAAAAACAATTTAGAAAAAAGACGCAATTTTAACCAGTAGATCAAATCATTAACTAAACACCCTTTTAATCCAAAAATTTAAATATAAATTTACTTAGTAGTATATAAAAAGGAAAAAGAATTGTGGGCTCACACTCAATTACCTTAATTTCCCGTATGCAATGTGATATAGCAGAGCGAAAAAGAGAGGCTCCCAGAGTGTATATACAATTTGAGTGTGCCAGTGTGGGAGCCATGGAAGTATTAACTGAGGAAGAATGTGATTTTACTGCTTCCAGCAGAATTTTGAGTCTTCCAAGTGGGGTGGCTTAATAATATCAGATGCGAGAGTCGGTGATGGTCAAAAGTGGAGTGGCGTGTCTAACTATGGAGTGCAGATAGAGATATGTCGTAGGTACGAAATTACAGATACAAATACATACGGTAAGGCCTTCACGTGTTATACGTGCATGACAGTAAGTTTAGAGTTGGAAAACCCCAAATTAAGGAAATTCCACAACACCACCGTAGTACTTTAAGGGTGTGATTGATTCAATAATGGATTTGGATTGAAAATGATATAATTATCTTGATCTTATCAAAGGCTATCCACCAATTCGATTAGCCTATTATCTTGTTTGGTTTAGAGTTTTTTTTTTTTT
>CACSLK010027752.1:21079634-21098728 GCA_902706635.1 Striga hermonthica | reverse complement strand
CATAGCCGAAAAAAAAAAAAAATAGGGAGGACACGTTAGAAAACGGCCTAGAAATCCCTCAATGGGATTAAACAGAAAACAAACAACCTAACTAAGAATGAAGCCTAATATACCACTGCAAATGCCTAGCATACTCGACTAAATTCCAAAGCAAACAGACCAAGGGAAAAAGAAAACAAAGGCAATAAAATCCGAGGCAAAACCAGATATTAGATAGATGCAGCTGTAAATTCTTTCCAGTCTCTGATGGCAAATTTGATTAAGGCTGGGATTGGCATAAGAGATTTTTGAAAGAGCCAAAGATTGCGTGACTTCCATAGCCACCAAAGGAGGTATGTTGTGAGTTGGATGCGGGCCTCGGCCACATCTGATTTGGCTATAGAGCACACCTGCCACCACCATGTTCTGAAATTGTTCTCTGTTGCACAAGTCCCCTCCCAAGTCACAGGGCTAATCTCCCATAACAGCTTTGCTCGAGGGCATTGGAAAAAAACATGGTTCACAGTTTCTGTATCTTCTCCACATGATTGACATATGTGATCAACTGGAATGCCTTTCCTCAAGAGATTATGTTTAACAGGCAACGTGTTGGAGCTGCACTTCCATAAGAAGTGCTTTAACTTGTTGTGCACCTTCAGTCTCCATGTTCTTGCTCTAGCTTTGTTAATGATTTTATGATTAGAGTTGCTCTGAGGAGTATCCATTAGCTGCAGTTTTCGATCCACAAGAAATGAGTATGAGGAAGATACAGAGAACAAGCCTTTCTTCTCAAAGCCCCAATAAAATTTGTCCTTTCTGTTAGGATTCATAGTGTTGATCTTCAAAATGGCTTGACAGTCCTCAGCATTTAAAAACCTGGGAAACCAACCAAGAGTTCCAATTTAAACCATTGTCACTAAGGAGATCTTTGAACCAGATCAGATGACCCACTGCAATGTCCAATAATACCGGTTTGTGAGAGATGAGTGAGGGGATCCAATTAATGTCAGATATCTTGGTTGAGACACCATTTCCAATCTGAATTCTTGAAACCCTTTGCAAAAGTGGGGAGAATCTGCAACCAACTGTTCCAAAGCCAAGAACAGTTCTGGGACTTAGTTGCATAAAAAATGGATGAAGAGGGATAATACCTGCTCTTGATAACTCTGCTGACAAGCAACTGAGGCTGTGCTGTAATTCTCCAGAGTTGTTTGCATATTAGGGCTTCATTAAAAAGTCTGACATCCTGAAAGCCAAGTCCTCCTTCATCTTTTGGAAGAGTCAGTTTGTTCCAGGACCTCCAATGGACACTTTTCTCTTGGTTTTCCCCATTACTCCACCAAAAAGAGGCACAAAGTCTTGAGATCTCCTTAACAACAGAAATAGGAAGTTTGAAGCATGCCATAGTAAAAATGGGGATGACATTCAAAACAGCTCTGATAAGCACTTCTTTTCCTGCAGGGGATAGGAGTTTAGATTGCCAGCTGCTCAATCTAGCTTTTACTGAGCTAATAACATAATCAAAAGCTTCCCTTTTAGATTTGCCAATTCCCAGAGGTAGCCCTAAATATCTAGTAGAATGATGCTTGCCGATACCCTGGAGCTGACGGAAAATTTGAACTTGTAAGGCATTAGGGGAATTCTTACTGAAGAATATTGAAGATTTATTCAAGTTTACTTTCTGCCCTGTGTACATTCTGAAGTTCTCCAGTATACTAAGAAGATTCTGCACTTGATCCACACCAGCCCTACAGAACAACAAAGCATCATCTGCAAACAACAGATGAGAGAGAGTAGGGCCATCTTTTGAAATTTTCAGACCAGATAAAGTGCCAGCAGTGATAGCTTTGGATATCATGGATGATAGCAGCTCAGCAATGATAAGGAAAGCATAAGGTGACAGTGGATCACCTTGCCTGATGCCCCTTGTAGGGAGGATAGACTTACTGATTTGACCATTGATATTGAATGCAAGAGAGGAAGAAGATAGACATTCCAGAATCAGTTTCACAAAATGAGGAGCAAATCCCATTTTAAGCATAATGCCATGCAAACTTTTCCACTCTAATCTGTTAAAAGCCTTCATCAAGTCCAATTTCAGAGCCATAAAACAATGCTTACCATTCATGTGCCTGTTTAAAAAATGGAATACCTCCTGGGCAATAATAACATTGTCCAGAAGTTGTCTGCCTTTTAAAAAGGCTGATTGGCAAGGATTAATGCAAGGGTCAAGAAAGGATTGCAGTCTAGTGGCTAGAAGCTTGGAGATAATTTTGTAAACCAAGTGCAAAGGCTTATAGGTCTGAACTGGTCAATGGAATCAGGGTTTTTGCTTTTGGGAATCAATGTAATAAGGGTCTGGTTCCAGTACTTAAGTATCATACCTGATGAGAAAAAACTTTTGACAGCTGCAATTAAATCCCCTTTAATAACCTCCCAGAAGTGATGGTAAAACAAAGGATTCATACCTTCTTCACCAGGGGCCTTCTCAGGAGCAAGACTGAATAGGGCTGATTTAATCTCTGCATCCTCCACTAGTTTAAGAAGATCAATGTTCATGTCTTCAGAGATAGTTTTTGGAATAAGATGTAACAGGTTGTCTTCTCCCCATGACCCCTCTGAAGTGAATAAGGAGCTGTAGAAATCTGTGATATGGTGCTCAATCTCTGACTGAGTTTGATAAGTCCAGTTGTTCCTATCCACCAATCTGGAAATATAGTTCAATTTCCTCCTGTGCCTGACATATGCATGAAAAAATCTAGAATTGTTATCCCCATGCTTAAGCCAAAGGTGTCTGGCCTTCTGTTGCCAAAATTGCTCCTCCTGGTAGTGAGCTTCATTGAGATCTCTCTTTGTTTTTTCCCATGTATCCCAATCCTTTTCTCTCCCTTCGACAATTAAAGCTTCAAGTTGGCCAGTAAGATCCTCAATTTTACCTATTATTTGCTTCCTGAATTGAGAACTCCACTGAAGTAAGGCCAACCTAGTTTCTTTGATTTTTTCTTTTAGGATAAAAAATGGAGTTCCCAACTATTGCTTTGACCATGTCTGCTTGACTACCTCAGAACAACCTTCCATTGTTAGCCATCTTTTATCAAAGCAAAATCTCTTCTTGGGTCTGTTCAGTTGAAAACCATAGTCAAGTAATAACATAGAATGATCTGAGGCACCTTTAATGACATTATGAACAGAGGCATTGTGGTACTTCTCCATCCAAACTAGTGAGGCAAATCCTCGATCGAGCTTTTCCTCAACAAACTCTTCTGAATCACTGTTATTTGCCCAGGTGAATGGATACCCTGTCATAGTAATCTCTTCCATTTCCATTTTGCCAATAAAGTCATTAAAACCAAAGCATGTTCTTTCATCTCTGCCCCTTCCTCCTCTTTTGTCTTCTGGAAATCTGATATCATTCCAGTCGCCAATGATAAACCATTTGTCACCCCAACAAGACTTATCCTGGATGAGAGTAGTCCAATGACTTTCTCTGATGAATTTATCTGTGTTCAAATAAACAAATACACCCCAAGAATTAGTCCCCTCTGTATCAATAAACTCTACAACAATGTAGCATTCTTTGTTGACAACTTGGATAACATTGATGTTATTCCCCCAAAGAAGAAGCAACCCTCCACTGAGACCTTGGGGATCAACAATTGCATATCTATTATCAAACCCCAGCTTCTTAATAACAGTTTTCACAAAATGCTGCCTATTTTTAGTTTCAGATAAGAAAACAAAACCCGGGTGGTGAGTCCTGAGAGACTCTCTGATTTGGGAAACCGTAGAGTGCCCACCCAGCCCTCTACAGTTCCACACCGCAGCTAGCAATTATCACTCGGGTGCCATTCGAGGCTGGCAAACCCCACCTTGCAGTCTGTCACTTTGCTTTTCTTCCTGTCATCCTTGTTGTATAAATTCTCAGAGCTGTTCTCCCCTTCAGTGTCAAGCTCTTGCCTCTGTCTTTTAACACTAAGAACAAGAATTTCCTTACTATCACAGGGATTTTGTCTAAGAAGTCTGCCTTCTCCGCTTGAAGATCTTTTCCAAGTTTTGGAGATAGCTTCTGAATAATGGGGAGATTTTGGATAGGTTGTGGGCTGAAAAGTTGAGAAGGTTCAAGTTCCGTGGCTTTGGGATTTGGAGGTTCAAATGTTTCCATCATCATTAAGGATGAATCTGGAAAAGGAGGGCCTGAGTGTTTATTTTGAGCTGGGATAGAGGATATGGGAGTTGTTGGTTCTTTGGGAGATAGAGTTGAGTGGGATTGGGGAAGAGAGACTTCTAGAATAGGAATAATTTGATTGTTGTCTTCCACATGGCTGGTAGATGTATGAATAGGAGTGTGCTGGCTAGATGAAGGAGGAGTTTGATTTTATGGGGAGGGGGTTGCCTTGAACTAGAATTGGCCAAATTTGCCCAGTTTTGGAAATCCGAAGCTCGCATCCAGTCGCCAAATTGCCCTTCCTTCAGACTTTTAGTTTTGATATCGGCTAGTCTCTTTTGGCATCCCCTTTCCAAATGGCCAGTGAATCCGCAGTAGTGGCAATGATTCACAAGTTTTTCATATTTGAAGCCCACAGTTACTGATTGGTCATCCAAGCGAATGTGAGTGCATCTGGGCAGAGGCTCATTCAAATCAATTGTCACTAGCAATTGCATAAGACGCCCTCCATGGTTGTCGGCTCCCACAACAACCACATTATCCACTCGTTTAAAAACCCCTCCAATTTTCAATCCAAATTCGGTGCTAAGCCAATTAAGGGGCACATTGAGTACTTGCACCCAGAAGTTAATCTCAGAGAAGATGTTGTGAGAAATGGATAGTCCTGTTCTCCATTCTGCCAGAACCAAGTATTAGTAATACTCGGAGGAGATCATCTCAGTTTTGGAAAATAAACTGAAAATAATTTGGCCCCAATTCCTTGATCTCCATAGACTGTTGAAGTCGCCAAATATTGTCCATAGTGCGTTTAATCCCCACCCAACTAGCGCTTTGGTCTCTGATAACTTTACCGAACAGGCTACGACGGCATTCTTCATCGCTAATCTTAATGTCACCTTTAGCAATGTCAACAAGATTGTTTTCTCGATCTGATAGAGAAACAATTCGAAGACGATTTGCTAATTCCTCATCCTACCCAACGCATTGTGAGGAACCCATTTCCGAACCCTAATAAACTGCGGCCAGAAAAAGATGGATGAAAATGAAGCAGAAACAAAGGGGGAAATGAAGAAAGGTAGAGGAATAAAAGCTGAGGATGAAAGAACTAAAGAACTCGCAAAAACACTCCAATGGCTACACTCTCCATGAGAGAATGTTTATCGCTCTCCATGAGAGAATCTTGAAATTTTGCAATTTGGTTTAGAGTTCAAATAATATCATTTAAATAAAAATTACATTTATATCCTTCATTTAAAATTATTTTCTTCAGAAATTAATTTTAGGAATTGAGATCTGGAAATAGAGATGGCTTTCTCCATGCCCCCTGCCTTGCCCCTCCCCACCAGCTGCGAGATCATCACCAGAACGGCCAGGGTCACCGACAGTACGCAACTGATTACCACTAATTTTTTATTGCGAAGCTAATTGCGTCGATCCCCGAGGCGCCGTTGATTGACTGCTGAAGGGCCTCATTGTAGGAGAGAGTTTTAGAGATCCCCGTGCCGATAAGCGAGAATAGAGAACCAGACTGCCATCGAAGCTTTTAGAGTGGGACAAAGACTGAATCTTGGGCTAATTCTTTCCAAGCTCTGTTCTTTTTGCGGGTCGGGGTCGGAGGGGCGGGGAGAGGAGGTGCCAACAACGAGAGATGATGGTGGTGGTCGCCGCCATGGTGGAGAGATTGATGGCGTCGATCTGGCGGAAGAAAATGGGGAAGGCACAAAGAAGAGAGAAGAGGAAGGTGGGCAAAAGAGAGAATAAGAAATGATACAGTATCCCACCAATTTGGTGGGATATAGTAATAATATTTTGAGAGATGTTGGTCCGTGCTTGGTTCAATTTTCAGGGCCCAAAAATGTTCAACCAAACAACTTAATACTCTTGATAGAATAACAAATGGAGTGATATCAAACCCAATCAAGCCAACCAAACAGACCCTAAAGTTTTTTTTTTTTTTCAAAACGATAAGAAGATGTTATACCAAAGAATTTACAACCAAAAAGCTAACTAGTTCTTAATAACAGCAGAACACTCAGAGAACCACATAAATGCGCCCTAGAAGGCTAGAATAACACAAGCTAAACAAAAGGAAAGCAGCCCCAACTAAGAGCTAGAGACAAATACACAATATTTGACACCTTTAACTTCTACAACCAACCGTGTTATATTCGTTTATTCTCTCCAATGGGAGCAAAATTCTCTCTCTGAGGGGTAAGAGACAATTCTTTCCCTGAAAGTGCAATTCCACAGTTTCGGGGTGGGGGAACGCCTTGCTAGTAGGGTTGTAGATGAATCAAATCAAAGCGAATACTCTGAAATTCGATTCGGATTCGTTAAAATATTCAAAGATTCGAATTCGTATTCGATTCGTTAACGAACTCAATTTTTTATTCGTATTCGATACGTTCAGAATATTCAAACATATTCAATTTGATTCGAGATTTATTTTCAGAAAAAAGATATAAAAAAATGTTGATAATGATTTTCCTATCCAGTTTGAGTGTAACAAACACATTGAATCCATGAATAAAACATAAAAATAATCACTCATAATTACTTGATGAATCCATTAATAAAATAACTAGCTTCAAAACTACAACATAACATCCTAAAAATATTAAACACAAAATACATGAACATAATAGACTTCATAGTTCTTACCTTCAATTCAAATACATTTCTTAAACACATTAAAAAAAAACAATTGTTCCAATTTTACTACAACAAAACATTCATCATCAACTTTACTCGAACATCATCAACTTAGTCATTCATGCTTTTAACCGGATATCATCTTGCTCTTTCTCCTCCTACAAAAAAATAAAAGATACAATTATTATGGATAATTGTCATATTCACAAAAATGAATAAAAACATTCATCACCAACTTTACTCCAACATCAACTTAACCATTCATCATTCTTTCAAATGGACATCAACTTGCTCTTTTTCTTCCTACAAAAATATAAAGTACAATTATTATGTATCATTGTCATAAGTCATTAAAAAAAAATCATAACAACAATGGAAATTTATAAAAAGAGAGCTTACATATGTCTTAATTGGTTTATTAAGCTGTGAAGTTGGCGAACCCAATCGGCTCCACAAATAAGAACTTCCACCATATGAGATGATAAGTTAGAACGATAAGGATCTAACACTCGGGTGCCCGCACTAAAAGTGGCCTCTGATGCCACTGTGCTAATAGGAATAGCCAAAACATCACGAGCCAACTTGGATAAAATATTGTATTTTAGCTCTTGAGATTTCCACCAAACCAAAGCATCAAATGTAGTTGCCCCATCACCATCTTAACATCTATACACCCCTTCCTCCAAGTACTTGTCCAAGTCGGACTTCATAGGTGCAAGCTCTTCCATGGTATCCAAATAATCATCGAACATAGACATACCGGAGGGAACCGATTTTTCATTTGGCATCGAGTTTGAAGTAGCATGATTTGAATCCTTAGTCGGCATAGCACTTTTCGAGTCTGCAAATAATCATGTTCATACTCAAAGAACAAAATCATATAATGCATCCCGAACCTTGAGAATGTTTGCACGAGCCTCAATCTCATTATATATCTTGCTAAAAGCAAATTCAACTAGCCTCATTTTAAACCTCGGATCAAGTATTGCTCCAATAGCCATCAAAAAATTGCAATGACCCCAATATTTATCAAATTTTTCTTTCATCCTGTTCACCATTATTTTGATGAAATCATTGAGATCATTTTCTTTCTCGACCAAGACATGTTTAACCCTCCAAATTACCGCAAGAAAAACATTAGAAGTAGGATAATTAGTCCCAGATATCACATGAGTCGCCTCATAAAACACTCCTAAAATTCCCACAATGTCCGCCACTTTCTTCAAATCATCCGAACTAGGGCAACAATCATACAATGGCTCTCTTTGTGCAAAAATGGGGAATGCATCCTTCACTTTAATAGCTTCAACTAACATTTGACATGTAGAATTCCAACGAGTAGGGCAATCTATGATTAGCCTTTTCACTGGAATTCCCAAATGATGCACAATTTCAGAAAACTTCAACAACCTCGATTCTGATTGATTAATAAACCGCACACTATTTTTGATGGCTTTAATAATGTCTCTATTAACGTTCAGACCATCTTGAACGATAAGATTCAAGATATGTGCAACACATTGCACATGGAACAACTTAACATCCAAAGGCAACTTTCGGCTCTTGGAAAATGTTTCTTTGGCTATGCGAAGTGCGACATCATTGTTTGAAGCATTGTCTACCGATATAGTGAAAACTTTGCGCTCTATTCCCCAATCTTTTGTGCATTTCATAAGCCATCAAAGATATGAACACCTAAAATATCATATAATTGAAATAAATATTTTTCACAGAATAATGAAATGCATCAAATATGTACATAATAAATAAATAAGATTTTACCAGTGTGTGGAGGAGGAAGAGGTATGAAGCTAAGGACTCGCTTTTGAAGCCGCCACTGTGAATCAACAAAGTGTCAAGTGACACACATGTATGAAAATTTTTTCACCTTTGATTTCCAAATATCTGTGGTCAATGAAATCTTGCTAACGTTTTTAAGCATCAACAGTAACTTCTTCTTCTCTATATCATAAACAGTAATGACATCATTTCTAGTCGTGGCACGAGAAATCTTCTCAAACTGTGGAAGGTTGACTTTGAACATCAAAGAGAATCCATAGTTTTCCACAACATTAAACGGTTGCTCATGCATTAGAATCCAATGAGCAACGGCTTCTCTTTGCTTCGAATGATCATACCTACCATCTGATAAGGGATTCATCTCAAATTTTGAATTTGCAGGCTGGAATTGCAAGGTCTTTTGTGTTTCATTGTGAAGTTTCTTTTGGAAACACTTGCCTCGATGATTCAATAGATGGCTTGTGGTACCGGTATTTGTCACAGCAAAAAGAGCCTTGCAATGATTACACTTCCACTTTTTAACTCCAGCATCTGTAGTAAATGCACTGAAGTCCAAATGAGCTACTGAAATTTTCTTTCTCTTCATCTTTGCAAATACTTCTTTGCCCTCATTTTCATTTTCATTTTGATCCCCAATACCACCTTCATTTACATCTACTGCTTTTTGGTGAGCATCGCCACCTTCACCTTCTATATTATCCATTTCATCTTCATTTATGTCAGGATTCAACTCCTGCATAGAAAATTCAAAATTATACTCAATATTTTGACAGTTGTTAAGAAATACAGTAATATAGTTTATAACTAACCTCCTCTTCTCCTTCCGATCTTGGTTCAGTTACGTTTGTAAAGTCCATTTATGTAAATGCACGGACTGTATCTCTTTACTTTACCTGTCGACAATTATCACACAATGTCAACAATATTCATACACACAATATTCACACATCGGAAAGAAAAGACAATCAAATTGTCACAATAACAAGCCCACTATAACATGAACTGCTTTCACAATTTTCTACTAAACCATTTATTACGAGTTATCAGTAGCTGCAAAAAGGGGCCAGATCATTTCAATTTTCAGCCTCAGCAGGAAAAATAGTCTCCCAAAGGAAGGGAATAGACATAAACTAAATATATGAAAAAAAAAAAGAAACAATAAATAGAATATAGGAGCATGAAAATCGAAAGGGGAAGAAGGGTTAAGAGCCGGCTATATTTGAGCTCCGATTTACAAGTACCAGGTACAGACAAGGAACACGGACGAGGAGTCGGAAGAGCGCCGACGAGGACAGGCGTGCGCGGTGAACCGAAGAACCCCGACGAGGACAGACATGATGCGGTGAGCTGAAAAGCGCGGACAACTGGACAAGAACCGGCGGTGAACTATGAAAATTGTCTGGGACGGGACGCCGGACGACGGATGCCGGGCACCGGGTTACGGACTAGTGAAAACGATGACTGATTTGTGATTGCGGCGGCTGTAGTGAAGAATGAAGAGTGAAGTGTGAAGACGGAGAGTACGAATTATGAATTAGGGCTAGGAATTACGATAGTGTTTAGACAAATTGTGTATTTGTATTCTATTTTTTATGTCATAACAATATAAACCTTATATAATAATATATAAATATGTAAACAAAATTCATATTATATATAATTTATAAAATTTATATAATTATCCTTAACGAATCGAATATACACAAATTTGAATTCAATTCGAATTAACTTTTGAATATAAAATATCATTCGTATTCGAATTTGAATTCGAATATTTCGAATTCGAAACTCGAATACCGAATTCTAATAGCGAATCGAATTAAAAAAATTTGATTTGTTTACATCCCTATTTGCTAGTCGAGATTAGCAAAAGAGTATTGATGTCTTGAGGTGTGTTTGAGATGGCGTCAGAGTGGGGAGATGGGGTGGAGGATAGAGGGTTAGCTGAGGATATGGAGCAAAGGATGAAGAACTTCTCTCCATTTGGAGCCGAGAATACGGTTATATAGATAGGCACAGAGGATATTAAAGCGAGTGCGGAGGAGTGCAACCTGAGTTTGGTAGGCAAGGTAATAGGAGATCGACGCGCATCCTTGCTAGGGTTAAGAAGGAATATGGTATCGATTTGGAGAATTCAACAAAATCTTTAAGTAAGGGAGCTCAGCCTTAACTTCTTCCAATTCATATATGAGAATAAGGCGGATTTGAAGACGGTGTTGTTGGGTACAAATTGGATATTCGAGAATCAATACCTGATAAGAGGAGTGGAGAAAGGGAAATGGAGAGAATAGTTGTTTTGCAGAATCGAACTTTTGGGTTCGAGTCTATAACGTATCACTAGACTGGATGTGTAAAGAAGTGCGGTTGAAAGTTGGGCGAGTGTTCAAAGGAGTGAAGAATGGGGGGAGGGGAGTGGAGGCAGAATAATTATACTATTGGTTACTTTAGATACAAATGAGACTTTTCCTAGATGTGCCTCAATCTGATTGGACGATCAGATCACAACAGCCAGGTTCAAGTATGAGAGACTTGTCAATCTATGCTACTACTGTGGGACGGTTGGGCACTTGGACAGAGACTGCATCACAGAAAAAGGGATATTGCCAGATGAGAGATTAAAGAAGGGCAACACATGGAATGGTTGAAGGCATGAAAGGGCAGCAGTGGAAGTAGTTCACAACATCAAATCAGATTATCTGAGAAACATCCTCATAATGAATCAGAGGTTCCTCCTAGTCATAATTCCCATGAAGATACCAGTATTAGAGATACTCACTTGGTGCTAGGGAGAAAGAGCCTAGCAAATCAGATTCCTCTACATCCTCAGAAAAATCTAAGCATGGTGGAATCTAGCTCCTCAAAAGAAAGTGATGGCTACATCCAGTCAATTCAATGAAGCCTATACCTCAGTTTGAGCATACTTAAAAGGTGAGGCAAAACTCTCTGGAAGAGAGAGACAAAGATTCTGGCATGGAAATAGAAGAATGTATCCCAAAGGGAGCTTTCATCTTGAGCTTAGAGGCTCAAAGTAAACCAATGGTCCAAAACCATCCCAATGTAAAGATCTGAGAGAGCTAATCCTAAGGCAAGTAGACTTAAAAGAAAATAGGGAAAAGAAACAATTCAACTATCTCAGGGGGTTAAGAAGGGAAGGAAAAATCAAGATATCATGACAATTGTTGAGGATGTATTAATAGAAGAAGGAGCAGAGGTTAAAATAACTCGAAAGCTTTGTTGACAAGGTAGAGAAGGCCAACACGAAATGGTTCCAGAGTAATAAATGAAAGCAGTGGTGTGGAACTGTAGAGGTTCGGGTGGTACCTCTACAGTTTCCCAGATCAAGGAGTCCCTAAGGACCCACCATCCCCATTTTGTCTTCTTATTAGAAACAAAAAATAAACATATGTTTGCTTTAACTATTTACAAGAAATTAGGGTTTATGGATAGGTGCAAGTTGGTGGATCCTGTGGGGAAAAGTGGTGGTTTATTGCTGGTTTGGAGCAATGAGGTAGAAGTCAATTAGATCAGAAGCCAGTCATTTTGTATTGAAGTTGTATTCAGGCTAAAGCCAGAGAATCTTTTTTATCTGGATGGTGTTTGTTTAACTTAGATCAGAAAGAAGGTTAAGAGAGAGTCAATTGAGAGATTTAGAGGAAAAAAAAATCTTGTGGAAGTCAGTGCATTGCAGGAGATTTGAATGATTTGACAAGAGTTGAAGAGAAAAGGGTAGAAGAGTGAAAACTCGAAGCAGTTTATTAGGTTTTAGAACTTTATTGCCAGTATGAACATGGATGAAGTGTTGCGGAAAGGATATCCTTATACTTGGGGAAACAATAGAGATAGCGAAGCTTTGTGGAGGAGATTCTAGACAAAGCTTATGCTTCTTTGGGGTGGCTGCAAACCTATCCTCAGACACAAACAACCACCATCTTCAAGAGTGTTTCAGATCATTGTATGTTGTATATTGAAGCTGATCCTACTAGACAGCAGAACAAGAGATTCTAGTTTGATAGGACATGGGTAAACCAGAAGGGAATTAAGGAGGTAGTTCAAGAGGCCTGGCAGGGATACCAGGGATGGACCCCGATGTTCAGTATTATAGAAAATATCAAGAAGACAAGACTCGCATTACTGATGTGGAGCAAGCACTTTAGACCAGATCATTCAAGATACATTGAAAGATTATCCTTGAGACTAGAGAAAATGAGATCTGAAGGGGGTAATAAGAGTTGGGAGGAGTGTGACAACCAGAAAAGAGAGATGGATGAAATCAGTATAACTGTTGAGATTTTTTGGCAACAGAAGACAACAACCAAATGGATCAAAGAGGGAGATCAGAACAACCACTTCTTCCATGCCTATGTAATTCAAAAAAGAAAGCAAAATGATATCAACAAACTAGTGAATGATTAGAATGTGGTGTATGAGAATAGGGAGAAGATTGAGCAACATGTTGCTGATTTCTACAGTAACTTATTCACCTCAGAGGGATCAAGTGGGGAGAAGCTTGACTTCAGAATATACCCAAGTTTATTTTTGATTCTGTGAATGATGTACTTTTAGCACCAATGGGTGAAGGAGAGATAAAAAAGGCTTTATTCTCTATGAATCCAAGGAAAGATCCATGCTCTGATAGGATGTAAACTATTTTTTTTTTCAGCACTTCTGGCCAATAGTCAAATCTGAAATTTGCAATGCAATCAGATCAATTACTACACTATTGAAAGCACACTCTAATAATTTTTACTCCAAAATGCACCAATCCAACTTCTCTCAGCCATTTTAGACTTGTAACTTTGTGAGTCGTGGACTATAAAATAATAGCAAAGATTCTTGCATTTATAGTGAGGGGTTGCATTCATGTTTGTGTGAGTGATGCTCAAGCTGCTTTTTTACCAAGTAGACAACTCAATGATAATGTAGTCATTGCTCATGAAGGCTTACATTTCCTAAATAGACATAGATCAGGAAAATACTATTATATGGCTATCAAATTAGACATGATGAAAGCTTATGATAGAATTGAATGGAAGTGTCTCAATCAGACTATGCTCAAAATGGGGTTTGCTCAGCAGTTTGTGAAGTAGATAATTGAGTGTATTTTCACTGTTTCTTTTCCTTTTTCTTTGAATGGGTGTGTCGGTGGAATCATATCTGCTTCTAGAGGTCTAAGACAGGGTGACCCCCTGTCCCCAGACCTTTTCATATTAGTGACTGAAATCTTATCTTCAATGATCATTGTTGAGGAGGAAAAAGGGATTTTCAGAGGATTGTCTTTAGCAAAAGAGGCTCTAGTGTTAACCCATCTGCTGCTTGCTGATGATTCGGTAGTTTTTTGCAAGGCACATTCTTATTAGTCTTAGAAGTTGCTGGCTAAATCTTCTATCTTCCTCAGTAAAAATACACCAGTGGATGTTCATGGTGCAATTTGCCCGATTCTTTTAGAAATTCAAATTTAAAGATCCACTAGGTATTTAGGGCTGTCATTGGGCATTGGTCGATCCAAGAAGGAGGTGTTTGGCTTTGTTGTGGAAGCAGCGAGGAGCAGAATTATCAGTTGGAAGAACAAATATTAATCTACTGCCGGAAAAGAGATGCTAATCAACTTTGTCCTTAATGCTATATACCTATTTTTGTTATGTCTTGCTTTAGTTTACCTTCGGGGGCAGTGATCAAACTCAGGGTATCCACTGGAAAAAATGGGATCTCTTGATAGTAGCTAAAGATCGGGGTGGCCTAAGATTCAATGATGCTTTACTGATGAAGCAACTCTGGAGGATGGTCAGTTGTTGAGAATCGGTGAGAATCTTCGAAATAGTGCAAATTGTGGACTAACTGCGAATTAAACCCTAAACGCAGTGGAACTATAAGCGAGGGTTCAAGGCCTACCGTTTAGATTTTGCCAATTCTAATACGTTTTTTTATTTCCGTTGATGGAGATCGTTTGAGTTTCATGTTCGTTGAGATGTCGGACTAGGCCTGACCATTGCCTTAGGCTCTGCACCTTGGTCACTATCTGTTTGGGCTACCCGAAATATCGTCGTACCACTGGTGGTCGTCGGAGGTCGCTGGTGGTTGGGACTGCACGATGCTAGCTGTTGGTGCACATGACTGCCTGCATCTGGCCGAGTCTCTGTGTACTGGACTCCACTAGGGCTAAGTGGAGTGCACGAGGTCTCTCAGGTCTCCTCACAGACGACCTAGATGTCCTCTGGTGTTGCCCAGACCTGTGCACTGGACGCTTGGGACGATGTTGGGAGCACGCAGGTTGGGAAGGACGTGCGGGTTGCTGGGAACATGTGAATCCCACGCGGGTCACTGGCGCAGCAAATAGGTCGCGTGATGTATGCATGGGTCATCGTGATGTGCACATCTGCACGCTGGAAAGGAAGCAGACAAGTCTTTGGGAAGCTACTCGCGGGAGTGAACAGTGCCGACGGGTCTTCCTGCACTTGCTACGGTGTTGTGTGGCCTAAGACAGGCCTGAGCGTAGCTGGGATGCGATTGGTGTCTCCAAGGTCGCCGGTGATTGTCTGACCTACATGAAACCTCTTTGGTGGTTGTCGGATGATCTTCGGCTGCTTATGGATCTTCACAAGATTGTATATATTTATTTTACGGGGTAATATATATATATATATATATATATATATATATATATATATATATTTCCCATGAATTACCTCAGATATTCTATTGGATGACCCAACATCTTCTCCGATCATCTTGGTGGGCGACGATCTCGGAGATATCTACTTGGGTAACTTGGAGAAGCAGAAGAGAAGAAGAGGAGTGAAGGGGCAGCTATATCTATTGTACGTGAATGAGTTTTCTTCTCCTTAATCCCAAGAAATGTGATGTATTTATAGGATAAAACAATGACCCTAAGGAGGTGATGATGTGGGCTTCATATGTCATGGGACTACCTGTGGGCCAAGCCCACTTTGCTCAATAACTTAAATAATGTTTTGGTCCACTAAACAAAACATTATTGCACTAGGCTCCAATAATAATTAGCCGATTTATCTCCATGTGTTTAAGATATTATGTCCATCAATTAATTTAATTACTGACAATTAAATTAATCGACATCTATACCGAGACTAGTACCACTCAAATATTTATTATTATGTCGGAATAAGTTTCACTTGCCAGATTTAACATAATAATCCTTCATCAGCCCATCTTGGAGACATCAAACTATCGCAGACGGTAACCTTAAATATTCAAACAACACACCATACACACGACGCTACTACTCGAAACACGAAGACAATAAGCACAATGGATCTCGCTTTTGGTGAATCAAATTATGAGCTATTGTATGCACGTGTTTGTTTATATCTATTTGTCCCATTTTTGTTGTGTTTTTCCTTGTTATTTTTCCTTTTTCCCCCCGTTTTAGGTCTTTTCGTTGGCTTTTAGCTCTTTTTTGTCGTTTATTGCTTGTTTCCCTTCTATTTTAGTTTTCTATGTCTTCTCGTGTGCTTTTTCGGTTTTTCTTCGCTTATGGTGTATAGGACGGAAGTCCCAAGAGGATAGGATCTCAGGAAAACATTGGTCGGGCAAGCATAATTAAATAGAAGGGTTTGTTAGCGAGAAGTAGAAAAGGCAAAATTCAATTCGAGTTCGGACAAACCCGAGACGTAAAGTCGTGCGAGCTGCCGACCTACTCGCCCAGGCCCCACGCGGTGCTAAGCCCCGCACTGCGGCAGCAAGACCGCTGCCCGCGCCCGCTGCGCCACGCGCCACGACCCGAACAGAGTCTCTCAGGCGCCCAAGCCTCGCATCGCGGCAGGCCCCGTACCGCGGCACTACGCGCCATCGCGCCGCTTCACCTACCGCGCCTAGAACCCCGCGCCGCAGTGCGGCACCCTCTACGCTGCGGCACCCTGCGCGACCAAACATGTTTTTCTCGTCCTTTCTTTTTTTTTTCGTGCACTATATATGGAGATGTGTTCCTAGACCCAAAAAATCATCTCCATTATTGTTCCTTTGATCTTATCTCGCTTAGAACAAAAAAACCTACACTTCAGTCCTCTCTTTTACTCGTTCTTTTCACTTTTTTCGTATTTTTCAACCTAGAACACAAAATTGAAATCGAATTTTATCGTTGCTTTTAGATTAATCTTGTTTATCGGATTCAACTCTCAGTTTGGTTTAATCGTAAGACTTTCTATTCTTTTAATCCATGAATATACTCTTCTTGATTTATGAGATTGTTTGTGTTGAATCAATTTTGATTGGCTAAATCCATATGCTAGGGATAGGGAATTTATGTTTTGGATTCGTTTGTAATTGCGGTATTTGTTGATCATTCTTTTATGTGAGTCGATCTGTTAAAAGGGTTTTTCAATTATCAAGCTTGAATATTGAGAATTGTTGAAGGGTGACACTTCAATTTCCAATTGTTTTCAATTTAGTTCGATTTATTCTTGCATAATGTTGGTTGTTCTTATTGATTAGTCGATTAATCACCCTCTAGTCTAATGACTCTTATAATCGAAAGGGGAGGAGTCGGTCGATATAGGCTCGTATAAGATAGGATTGTTCGTAACTGTATTGCATATGTGTTAAATGACTTATTAACTTGTCGTTCACATTTGTTCTCTTATTAAGAAAAGTTAATGAGGATGAGTATCTGAACGCGTAGGTTATTCAAATCATTCAACCAAATGATCACTTGCCTAAAAATTGCATATCGAACCAAGATTATTATCCCCAACTGCCTAGCTTCCCTATTCTCGTCGATTGATTGATTTTCTTCTGCTTTCTGAATTTGCATTTTTGTTCTTCGTAGTTGCTAATATAAAATCAAACCCAATCTTAGAATGTTTAGAAATTGTATTTCTCTTTTTGTGGTTGAATAAACGTGCATAGTAATCCAGCCATCAAACTCAATCATTGAATTAGAATGTTTAGGAATTGTATTTCTCTTTTTGTGGTTGAATACACGTGCATAGTAATCCAGCCAACCTTCCCGGAAAACGAATCCTTTGATGCGGTACTCGAAAAATAAAAATTTGTACACAACAATCTTTTACGGGTTAAGAATACGCAGTAACTAATCGAGGCCTAGTTCGTTTACGACGATCAGTATAAAACGAACTTCCTCTCTCTGCGATCTGTTTAATGCATACATTGCACTAGTGTAACTAATCAGTCAAGACAAACCACGGTTAACACAACCGTTCACTATGGTTGTTCATTTCCATCTAGGTTGTGAACCGAACACTCATGTTATACAAGTAACTGATGTGTAATCTTTTTTCTCATCCGTGATGGATCACAATATCTACATGTAGAACATTAGAATATAAATTGTTTAATTAAATATGATTCTCATTCAAACGGGATTAGTGTAAATTACATTTAAAGACAAGCTGTTATTATATACACCAACAACCTCTCACTTATACTTAAAGCTTTTGGTTTTACTAGTATACTTCTTTCAATCTCTATTCTCAAAATCGTCCTAACTTCCATACATCCGACTCCCCAATCTCTTATCGTCGTCATCATTAGTTTTCGCCAGAATGTCAATTCCAAAAGGAACTTCCTGGTCGTCTCCTGACATAACTAAGCGAAAAAAAAAAAAAAAATCTACCCCTTTTGTGATCTCTCTCGCACTGGGTTGTACTAGCTCTACAATTGATGTAGCTATAGGATTCAGGTATCCTGCCTATAGCTTGATTTGTGTAGTTGATTTGTTTGAAGTATTGTTTTAGGTGTTTAGTCATCATGTGGATGGGCTCTGTTGTTTTCTTTCCTCGAACTATTGGGGCTATTTGCCTCCCGTGTTTTTCTTGTTCTTATTTTAATATTTATTGTTTTGAAAAAAAAAAACCCTTAATTTTCAATTCTCCCCGAGACATTATTGCAAGACTCCCAAATTATTTGTTCTCAATTTGGCAGCACACGAAATACTTAAATTAACTCAATTTTATATTTTTTTTATTTTGATTTGAATTTTTTGTAATGTCGAAAATAACCGAAACCAAACCGAAGTTGTTCCATATGGCATTATGCATTCGGTTGGCATTATGCATTCACTACTAGAAATAAGTGTATTAGTAACGAATTTTTGCAACGGATTAGTATTGGTGCCATAATTACGGTATTAGTAACATAATTTTGCAACGGATTTAAATTGGTGCCATAATTATGAGTTTCTGCAACGGATTTTAATTTGGTTTTATTATTAAACCATATTTCCTTTATTTAACTAGCTAGGTTTAGTTCAAATAAAAAATAATAATTAATTATTACAATTAAATGTACATAATATGATTTTATTGAAATTCGAATTTCAACTAAAAGAAAAAATATGATGATTAATGTCAAAAATGCCTTATATGCTACTTTTGAATAATAAAGGGACTGAAAATTAGCCGTAATGAATTGATCTTACATCGATTTGAAAATTAGCAATTTGAATTTTCAGTTTTGGGTGTCTTCAATTTTCCTGGCTCGCCTCGGATACAAAAAAAAAAAAAAA
>CACSLK010027752.1:21057929-21078697 GCA_902706635.1 Striga hermonthica | reverse complement strand
TTTTTTTTTTTTTTTCTGAATCGTCCTTTTTTTTTGTTTTGCTACCATGCTTAGTTTGTAGGTTAAAAGGAATTATTTCATCCAAAATTAGTCATAGACTATGTCTAAATTATTGTTATGTTGTTTTCATATTTTTGGTTCATTTAACACTATAAGCAGCTGCGTGATCATGTTCCTACTGTTGCTTGAACATTGTACATTCTAAATATGAATTCTTTGGGATCACTGGGTAATCCATAAGTTTATTATTTATCTGTTTTGCAGAATGTCTTCTGATCGAAGTTGGATGTTCAACCAACGAGACGGTAGTGGTTTTCTTTCTGATGGCTTTATAAAAGGGGTGAACGAGTTTCTTGATTTTGCATTTTCACGGCCTGGCAATAGAAAAAGGGTCCGATGTCCTTGTGCACGTTGTCGCAATACTGAGTTTCGTGATCGAGAAGATATTAAGTATCATATTTACAACTACGGATTTGTGAGTGGTTATGATCATTGGGATGCACATGGGGAACCTTTTATCCGTGCGAATTCTGCAACAAAAGTACGGGAAAAAAGTGCAGAACACCACGCGACAAAGGCTATGGTAATTGATACAATAGGGCCTGAAATGCATCATGAATATTATGATTATCATAATGACGTGGAGCCAGAAGTCCCAAATCCCAAAGCAAAAGAATTTTTTACATTACAAGAAGAGGCCGATAAACCTTTGTGGCCTGGGTGCACCAAACAGAGTAAACTTTCTGCTACTTCTCAATTGTTGAACTGCAAGTCTGAATTTAATATTTCTGGTGCTTGTTTTGATCGTCTTACAAGCATAATAAAGAGTATGTTGCCAGAAAATAACAACCTTGAGGATAGTTTTTATAAAACTAAGAAAATGCTACGAAGTCTTGGCCTCGGGGTTACAAAAATACATGCGTGTGTCAATGATTGTATTTTATACTACGTTGAATATGAGAAGATGATGGAATGTCCGATTTGTAAGCACTCGCGATTTAAAGAAAAACGTGGCAAAAAGGTGCCTCACAAAGTGCTTAGGCACTTACCTCTAACTCCTCGTCTTCAAAGGTATTTTATGTCTAGACATACTGCAGAACATATGTTATGGCATTCAAAAAATACTGTTACTCATGGTGAAATGTCACATCCTGTACATAGTGAGGCTTGGAAGCATTTTGATAGAGAATACCCTCATTTTGGCCTTGATCCACGTGGTGTTCGTTTAGGTTTAAGTACAGATGGATTTTTCCCTTTTAGTATGGGTGGCTCAAAATACTCGTGCTGGCCTGTTATACTCACAGTCTATAATTTCCCTCCATGGATGTGTATGAATCAGAATAGCATGTTTCTAAGTATGGTGATTCCCGATCCAAAAAGTCCTGGAAAAAATCTTGATGTATATTTGAGGCCGTTAATTGATGAACTCAAAATTTTGTGGTCTGAAGGTGTTGAAACGTTTGATGTTTATAAAAGAGAAAATTTTACTATGAGAGCAGCATTGATGTGGACTATTAGTGATTTTCCGGCTTACGGTATGTTGCCAGGATGGAGCACACATGGTCAGTTGGCTTGTCCATATTGCATGGGTTCAACAAAATCTTTCAGACTAAAATTCAGCCAGAAGCCAACATTTTTTTATTGTCATCGTTGTTTTCTCCCGTTAGATCACCCTTTTAGGAGACAACGTGATAAATTTTTACGAGGTAAAATAGAAAATGATGTGGCAACCCCTAGATTATCTGGTGAAAAGATGCGGGATATTGTTAATAACCTTCCAGGTGTTGTTAGTGGCTCATCTATGAGAGGCTCCCAAATAGATGGTTTTGGACGGACCCACAATTGGGTTAGAAGAAGCATTTTCTAGGAGTTGCCTTATTGGCATACTAATTTGATACGGCATAATCTGGATGTGATGCATGTCGAGAAGAATTTCTTTGATAATGTGTTTAACACAGTCATGGATATCAAGGATAAGACAAAAGATAACATCAAATCGAGAAAGGATTTGGAAATTTACTGTAAGCGGCCGCAACTTCATATCATCCAAAATGAGGGAGGAAAATATTCTAAGCCACACGCCTCTTATACTTTGAAAAAAGAGCAGAAAACGGAGGTTTTTAGGTGGATACGAAATTTAAAGATGCCTGATGGTTATGCATCAAATATAGCACGGTGTGTAAAGGATGATTCAGAATTGTTTGGAATGGAGAGTCATGATTGTCATGTTTTTATGCAAAGACTGATACCAATAGCATTTAAGGATGCACTACCGAAGCCATTTTGGGAAGCTTTAACAGAAATGAGCCATTTTTTTAGGGATATATGCTCCACTACATTGAAAGTGGAAGACATGGCACGTCTAGAAGAAAATATCATTGTGACGTTGTGCAAGTTTGAAAAAATTTTCCCACCATCGTTTTTTGATTCTATGGAGCATTTACCCATACATGTTGCATATGAAGCTAAGGTAGGAGGTCCCGTGCAGTATCGTTGGATGTATCCATTTGAGAGGTAATTAATTGGTTTGCTTTGATTATTATAGCATGTCGTTTTTTAAACTAAACACACATTAACTTATAAGTAAAATTTGTGCTATGTCTTATTATATAGTGAAATGACATTTTCGAAAAGCAATACTTGAAAATTTATTTTAAGCATATATTGTCTACATTTATTTTTGGATATATATTATTTTAAAAAGAGACATACCGAAATCAGTAAATCAAATTTTATAAGAAAAATTATTATATTAAATGTACTTTTTTTCAATTGTAATTCTGCTAACATGATTTCTATTACACAGGTTCTTGCACCATCTTAATAAAAAGGTTACAAATCGAGCTCGAGTGGAAGCATCCATAGTCGAGGCTTACTTGATTGAGGAGACATCAAATTTTTGTTCAATGTATTTCAACAATGACATTGAAACAAAAATAAATCGTGCACCAAGAAATGATGATGGAGGTTATGTTGATGCCGCGGGACGTTTGTCAATTTTTTCTCATCCAGGACGTCCCATTGGTAGCCAAACTGCAAATTATAAATTCCTCACATCTGAGGAGCTTAAGGCTGCGACACTTTATGTGCTTCTAAATTGTCAAGAAATTTCTCCATTTGTCACGTAAGACTTAATTTAATAATATTAATGTGTAATTTATAAAAAAAAAATATTTAAAAGTTTATTATTTATGATTGACGCTCTAACATTATGCTTTCTTTTATTTATTTATTTATTTATTTTTGCAGCAAGTTTGACAATTTCATAAGGACAGAACAACCCCATGTATCTGAAGGTGAACTCGATAAGTTAAGAGACAATTATTTTCCACGGTGGTTACTGAAATATGTAAGCCGTACTTTTATCTAAATTACTATATATTTTGATTTTGTGTTTCAACAACAACATATATATTATACATTTTGTTTAATTCTTGAAGGTGTCTGATGATAAGAATGACGTAGATAATCGTGTAAGAGATATGGCCTTGGGTCCATCCAGACGTGTTCGAACTTACAACGGTTACTTCGTGAATGGTTACAAATTTCACACCCATAGTAATGGTGTGAACAAAGCAACACAAAACAGTGGTGTGTGTGTTTTGGGAAGCTGTTACAATGAGTTTGAGGTTGACTATTACGGAATCCTAACTGAGATATTAGAATTGGAGTATATTGGGAGCAACAATAGAGTTACACTCTTCAAATGTGATTGGTTTGACAACGAGAAGGGTATCAAGGTACACCCTAGATTTAACCTGGTTGAGATCAATCACAAAAAGAAGATGCTCTCGACCAATGTATATGTACTAGCTCAACAAGCACAACAAGTGTATTATACAAGCTTTCCGTCTACTGCTAAACATAGACAAGATTTCTGGGCTGTTGTTAAAACAAAAGCACGACATTTGATTGATGTACGAGGTGTCTCCAATGATCATGAAGAGTGCATTATGTCAGGAGACCATGCATTTCAGGAAGAGCCATCCGTGAATAATATCTCATATGTTCCAATAACTCCGGAGTTGGATGATGCAGATCTTGTGGATAGAGGTAATGTTTATGCAGAAGTAGATGCAGCTGAAATGGAGATAGGTATCGAAGAAGATTGCATTTCAGAGTCAGGTGAAAGTAGCGAAGAAGTTGATAATGCTATGCTTGCAGAGGACCCTGAATCTGATTCCTCCTCCACTAGAAGCGAAAACCAATAACTAGGTGTGTTATTACGTAATTATGATTTCTCTTTGTTATTATGAGATTTTAAATTTGTAAGATAATTTATTCATATGATGTTTATAATATTATTTTTGTTTATATAATGGTAATCTATGTGTATTTAAATGCTGTCACTTCTGTTCTGTAATATGAAATTTTACACTTTCCCAGCAGAGTTGTGTATTTTTTTTACACTCATCCTATATTTTCTTATTGCAGGACTTTTGTAATGCCTTCTATGATGTGTATTAATTCCATACATAATAAAAAGGGGATTCTTCGTCAGTCAAGTGATGTAGTTTCTGAGGAAGGGTAAGTTTATTTCTGTAGCTCATAATTTCACAAACTATTCACAATTGTGTACTGTAGTGAAGCTCTTAAAATTGGTAAAAAGAAGCATTGGTTATGCTTCTATTGTGAATTACCACACATTTTTTTTGAACTTTTTTATACGAGAAAAAGTTGAATAAAATTATGTTGTTCCATAACATTTTTTTTTGGCTAGGTGGATTTCTAACTCGTGCGCAATGGAATCTTTGTACGATCTGGATCTTATATCCTGTACCTGTAATTTTGGATAATTCAAAAATTTGGCATCGTGTCCTTGCGACGAGCATGAAATTGGGATCCAAAAGAACTGCACAGTATTTGTTGTTAGTTTGATTGTTGACTTTTTATATTTTGATCAGATTCTTGTTTTAACATTAAAATTAGGGGATCAGATCATGGTGGAATTAAGTTTGTTGATTTACAGATGACAAGTTTTGATGTGTGGGTGTATTTATTCATTGAATATCTGAGTTCTTGCTACATTTGATCACCTTATTACATTTATAGCATCAAGTCTCTGAAGGCAAAAAAAGGTAAAGTCACTCAGTCTGAGTTATTTGCTAGAACTCATAAGCGCAACAAAGGATATGGAGAGTACGTCGACGACAAGTCTAAAGATGTTATTGTAAGTTTCCATCGATTGCTAACTAGATATATGTGATATATATGCTATAGTTCACTGTTTATTAAATGTTAAAAGTGAAACTTTGATTTGCAGAATAATCAAGAACCAAAAGTGCTTTAGATTTAATTGGATACATTTCCATATTAACTAAAAAAGACTCAATTTTTTTGTTCCTGCATTAGTTAATGGGGTAGGTCATCATTATATTTGTTTAGACACAGAGATGAGCCACCTAATCTTAATTTAAAAAGATCCCTACTTACATCAAGTTTTTATTTTAAAATATAATTGCTCTTAAAAACAGTTTTATAGAAGTTGTATGTGTTAGTTACTTACTACAATTACTTGTCAGCATATTGTAACATTAATATTATTAAAAAAAAAATTGTGAAATTTAACTAAACTATTTGTTTTGAAAATCATGTCGTGTAGGAAAAATACCAAGCTGCTATTGAAGAAAGGCATGGTATTGATATGTCTGAGGAGCCCGTTTTTGATGCCGAAGCCTGGGCACAAGCGACAAATGGTCCAAACAAAGGTCGTGTATACGGGTTTACACCAGCAGAACGAGCTTCACACATTCTTGGTTCATTGCAAGCATCTCAACGTGATAACTTGTTATTTAATGAAGAGGTGAACGAAAAGCTCACGACAATGCAAGAGCTTATTAATGAGCTTTCAAAGAGCAGGGATGAATTAGAAAAGGAGATTCGCCAAGAGTTGAATAATAAAGTGGCTGAATAGATTGCAGAGATAAAGCGGCAAGCCAAGGATGAAATTGCTGAAATTAAACACGGAATGAAACGTCGGGCAAGAAAGGACCGTCGAGAATTAAGTGAAATGATTCGCAGCATGCTTCGAGAACTTAACCTCCCTAACTCGAAATTTCCTTCAGGATCGGGAACGAAATAGTGCTTCTTTACTACTGTTATGGTAATCATTCGAATTTGAAATAAAAATCGTCGTCTATGAAATGACGGTAGTATGTTGACTATATTCATTTGTTTATTTCGAAGTCATTATTTAGGTAATTAGCTACTTTGATTATAGTTATCGTGTTTCCAGTTTGTTAGGTTTAAAGCATGTTAATGGTTGGTTGGGATCATATATGTGATGGGTTTTTGTTAATATGCATTTTGGGATTTTGTTGTTAGTTTGATTGTTGTGTTCTTATAATTTGATCACATTCTTGCTCTGACATTCAAATTAGGGGATTAGTTCAGGTGAAATTAAGTTTGTTGATTTACATATGAGAGTTTTTTATGTGTGTGGGTGTGTTTATTCATTGAATATATGAGTTCGTGCTACATTTGATCATACTCTATGTTTCACACTTAAAGGTGATTAAATCATGGGATGACTCATGTTGGGGCGTTTAACTGTTTAGGTGCTTTGATAATTTGTCTTTTCATTTGTATTTGACCTTAATTAGATTATTATTAAAAGGTAATTAAGTCATGATGTAATCATTAATATTACTTTTATTGTTTAATAAATGACAGTTTAGGCCCAACTTTTAATTTCCATTTCCATGTGGGGATTCATTATTTTAATATTTTACCATCGAGTTCCTTTTACATCATGATAGATTCTTCTTTTCACTCCTATAAGCTAATTAAGTCATGACAATTATCATTCTTTTTGACTAATATAGTGATGCAAACAAACCGATCGTTCGCGAATAAAAGTTCGTTCGTGTTCATTTAGGGCTCGTTCGTTTAATAATCGAGCCGAGCGTGAACATATAATTCCGCTCGTTTATTATTCAAACAATCATGAACACGCTTGCAAACATAATCTAATATTTGCGAACAACAATATTTTTCATAATAATAGTAACAACAATATTTTTTAATACTAGTAATACATACACATGAGGGGAAAATTTTAATATTTTCTTTTTTCTTTCTTAAATTATTATTCAAATGCATGTGCTATATCTTTTGTTGGGTGTTCTAATACATGTGTGTTTTTTAAACTATAGAAAACTTTTTTTTTCCAACGATAATATATATAAATAAATCAAAGGCACAAAAGTGCGAATATACAACAGCCAACATAAATTAAAATACTTGTAGAAAACTTTGAAAATAAATGAAAACAATGGAAATATATGGATATATTTAATAAGATTTAGAACAATATATTATTTTGGTGAGATTTATTTAACGTCATAGATATGCACATAATGGATTCTTAGGTAAAAGGATGATGGCTTTATACATTATTTTATATATAAATTTCATCTCTACATTAACCATAATAATTTGTATTTTGTTAAATAAAAATATATTGAAAATCTTAATTTAAAAAAATATAAAAAAACACGTTATAAGAGTTGAAGTAATAATTTGTATTTTGTTAATTTTAAAAAAGCACAAAATATCACTTTGTGATAGCTTTTATACGATATTATACAAGTAATAATTTTATGTTAAAATAATAATGATCGTTATATGAAGGTTTAAGAACTTTAGTACGCAAACTAATGAGCTAAACAAGATCTTATTTAAAAAAAAAAAAATTTGTAGGTTTTAAATTTTAAAATATAATAAAATATATTAACATTAATAAATAATATTTTTCTTTAAAACCTAAAAAAAATATTACCTCATACACCTAGATAAGTTACTATTTTTAATAATTTTTATATGATAATTATTCATGTATATAGGCTAACTACTCCAACCCCACATTACCCACGTCTCCTCTCCTTCCACAGGAGGTTACAAAGTACTATTTACATATTATTTTCTCTCTCGTTACGTTGGAGTGTTTACTGAGGGTTGTATTTTTTCATTTAGGGATTGGTCACAAGATGCAGAGAATAAAATGTCCTAGTGGCACACAGATGAGATGGAGTGAGTCATTAGATCTGAATTTTACGCCGCCCTATAAAGAAGAGTTCTATGACAGACTGTCTGGACTTAAACTTACCACCAACCTCCGAATTACATGAGACAATTTTTCATTTACATGTATTATTGTATTAATGAGCTATTTATATTTATAATTATATATAATTTAGTATATGCATAATTAATATATTTATAATTGTAAACTACTTTTTTTTATCATATAATTTAGTATATATACAATGAATATATTTATAATTGCATTTTATGTTTTTGCGATAAAAAAATTATAGCAGGGAGAACAAATAAAGGAAGAAGGGTTGAACACAAACATGGAGAAGCACGATAGGCTGTGGCTTGATTTGAATTATCCACCCATCTATGAAGGATTCATATCCGATGCCCAAGAATATGAAAAATCTTGTCGAATGATGTCTGTGGATATTCAAATGTTGAAAATATTGATTCCACAGTTGTTCACGTCTAATGCCTTGTTTTTTATCTGATAGAAATGTTTGTTGCTTATCTAATAGAAATGTTTGTTACATTTGGTTTTTATGTGATAGATATGTTTGTTTGTTGTTTTTTTATGTCATGGAACGTTGATATGTAAATTGTGTGTAATAATGAATAATATTATATGGTTTGCCATTGTGTTCTTCATCTTAATTTATACGATTATTCTTCTCTTATTTTGTAAATTGTTATATATATAAAATATAATGTATTCAAATTTACAATCATTAAAACATCAATTCAACGCAGTGAATTTTAGATTCGTTGAATTATAATAAAAATAATCAAACAATAAAAGTAATTTATAATTTTGGTATATAATTTATAATATTATGAGCAACGGATTTTTTTGTTAATGATATGGTTGCTAATATAGACACATTAGGAACAAAACGATCCATTACGAAATCCGTAGCTAATGAAATAAATTAGTAACGGACATTTCCATTTCTGATTCGGTTGCTGGTAGTAAATATTAGAAACAAATATATCAGTTACAAATTTGGTTGCTACTACTGTACTATTAGAAACGACTATGTTTGTTTCAAATTTCGTTGCAAACAGTAACGGACCATTTTCCGTTTCCGAGTATTAGCCACCCTGTTTTCACTAACCAATTATGAAACGGATTTTGTTTGTTTCTGTTGTATATTAGTAACAGAAAAATACCTTTTAGCAACAATAATTTCCGTTTCTGAATCTCTAATTTCTAGTAGTGATTCTATTCGGTTTTGATTATTGCATATGGCATTATCGGCATAATCGGCTCAGTTCGATTATCGCACCTACTTTTTACTACTCAATACACAACAATTAGTGGACTGTCACCTACCTTTAAGTGCCAACTATATTAAACTTATTTTTTTTCCTCGTTGGGTTAAACTATATAAACAGAAGTTCATAGGTTGCATCAAGATACTCTGAACATATTATCCACATATTTAGTTATCAGAAAGTATCACACATTATGATTAGTTCTCGACTCTATTCTTGTTAACAGGAACTCTGAATCCTTGTGTGCTATAGTTTTCGAAACGTTTGTCGTTGTATCTTTGAATACAAGATGCATAAATTCCCAATTACTATATGAGGCGTATTTGACTTCTTGAATGAGATTCTCCCATTTCAACAATATTCTTCTGACATCACAAGTTCATTATATTTTTCTACATTGTTTTTAAATTCAAGTATTCAACTATAAGAATTAAAATTATCAATGCAATTGGATAATTTCATAGTAATTCGACACACCATTTATAACAACTTGTTTGTAGTTGTAATTGTTAAGTGGTCGTCCCGTTTCCACCGCTTGACTCGTACGCAGCGGAAGCTCGTCTCTTTGACCCGTCTGACCGCAATGCTCGCTTTTGAGGCCTGCTGGAGTGCTGCTCGTGTACAGGGGCTCCCGGACAACCTTCTTCTTACCTCGGGCTGATCCCAGCTCTCCTTTACTCGCTCGTTTCAGCTCCTTTCCGTACCTATTCAGCCGCAATCAAAATACTAAGGTTAATAACAATAAACCTACTGTAATGAACAACAATGGAGCTGAAAATACAAGTAAAATGCTGTAAATTAAGGAAATGAAAGAAAAGGAGAAAGGAACAAGAAAACCCCCTTTAACCGACGACTAGAGACGAGGGACACAAAGTCCGGCTCAGATTGCCCTTGAGCCCGGCACCCTCGGTAAGTAGCGGCTCGGTGGTGGCCAACGGACGGCAGCCCCGGTTCCTCGGCCCAATCCCCGGGCTGCACCTCATACACGAGCCACGCACACGGTCACCCCGTCACCTAAGCTCACGTCTCATAAAGAGACTCGCCTGGAAGCCCAACGGGCTCTTGCCGGCGATTAGAGCTAGACGACGGTGCGACGGTACAGAGGCGGCAAGACGGCGGCACTCCGACGGCTCTCACAGTGTCTCTCACAGTGGCTCTCACAAAGGTGGTCACTAAGAACAGATTAAGAGAGGAGAGCGATCGGTGTGGTTCACTCACAGAGAGAGAATCTGTCGTGCAGTAGGTAAGAGAGAGAGGTGAGATGAGTGCGATCTAATTAGGGCAAGAGTGAGGAGAGAGTATATATGGTGTGCAATTGAGGGTTGGGATTTAATCCCTAAATCCAAGGGTCCAAATTAATTCCTGCTAGGTAAGTGGATAAAGGGCCAGGCCCAGTCGGGATTGGGTCGGGGCTTCCTTGGGCCTGAGATAAGGTAAGTGGTTTTGGGCCAAATATCCTAACATTTCTCCACCGATTTGGCCCACCACCGAATACCGAACACCTTGAGGGGCCGGAGGACTTTCATCACTGCCCAACGACGACACCTGCACTTTCACAAAGTTAGAACAAGTATCAAAACAGACAGCTAACACATAGTACACTACCTACAAGCACACATAAGTTGCAGCACATCAATCGCACGAATCAAAGTTCAAGGTTCTCATGCACGATCTGAATTTTTCAACAGGTAAGCACTTAGTTCCATACCAGCGGGGTTAAACTCAGATGCAATTTTTTCAAGATTAACTAAGCCTTTAGACACAATATCACGTATGAAATGGAACCTAACGTCTATATGCTTAGTGCGATCATGAAAAACAGGATTTTTACACAATTGAATCCCCGATTGGCTATCGGAAAACACAACAACATCTTTTTCAAGCAAACCGATTTAACATAAAAGACCCTTCAACCAAACAGCCTCTTTCAAGGCCTCTGTTACAGCCACATATTCAGATTCGGTCGTAGACAAGGCAACAATATGCTGAAGTTGTGATTTTCAACTTACACAAGAGCCACACAAAGTAAACACATATGAAGTTGTTGATTTCCTATTATCTCTATCATTTGCATAATTCGAATCAACATAGCCAACAAGTTTAACACCTTCAGAACACTTAGAAAATTTCAGACCAACATGCATAGAAACATTCAAGTAACGTAACAACCACTTAAGAGCTTCCCGATGAGGCATACCCGGATTAGACATGTACCTACTCAAACAACTAATAGCATATGCAATATCCGGCCTAGTACTAACCATGAGATACATCACAGAACCAATTGCATTTGAATAAGGCACATTTTTCATCAAATCAATTTCAGAATCGGTCTTAGGAGACTGATCCTTACTTAGCACAAAGTGGGCAGCAAGGGGAATGTTCACGGACTTTGCAGACGACATAGAAAATTTACTCAAAATCTTCTCCACATAAGAAATTTGATTAAGAAAAAGCACAGAGTCTTCCTATCACGAATAATGTTCATTCCAAGAATCCTTTTAGCATCTCCAAGGTTTTTCATATCAAATTTATCACTTAGACATTTTTTAACATGCCCAATAGACTTAATACAAGGACCGACCAACAACATATCATCCACATAAATGAGTAGAAAAACAGGAACAGAAGCATTTTCTTTAAAGTACAAACAATGATCATAAGAATTTCTCTTAAACTTTAAAGAAAGCATGAACATATCAAATTTCTTGTTCCATTGCCTAGGAGATTGTTTCAAACCATACAAGGATTTCTTCAACAAACACACATAATCAGATTTCTTAGCATCCACAAAATCGACAGGTTGTTTCATATATATTTTTTCTCATCTAATTCACCATGCAAGAAAGCGGTTTTAACATCCATTTGCTTTAATTCCCAATCAAAGTGAGCAACTAAAGCAAGCATGATACGCACGGTGGTGAATTTAACAACAGGAGAAAATATTTCGGTATAATCAATACCCTCACGTTGAGTGAAACCTTTTGCTACGAGTTTAGTTTTAAACCTAACCGAATCATTTTCTTGTTTAACCTTATACAACCATTTGCAATCCACTAAGGAACAATTATCAGGTTTAGGCACAAGCGACTAAGTATGATTCACATGCAACGAATTAATTTCTTCACGCATAGCATTCATCCATTGCAAAGAATTCACAGATTTAAGAGATTCCTCATAACACTTAGGCTCACAATTATCAATGGATTCGAAAACACCAAAAGCATATGAAGTCATGTGAAAATCATCAAACTTAGAAGGTTTCTTACGCTCCCTTTTCTAGTCATATCTCTAGCAAGTTGATAATCATGCAAATCAACATCATTTTCAGGCACATTTTCCACATATTCGTCATGCACATCGACATTTTCACCATTTTCAGAATGCTGATTTTTAGTTTCAGCAGTTACAGGTTCATTTTCAGCAATTTCAGCATGTCGATTATCAAACACAGCACGTTCGGTTTCAGTTTCAGCATGCATATTTTCAAAATTATCGAAATCACTTAAACCACTCAATTGCTCCACCGCATTTGGAGCATTTTCAGATTCATCATGTAAAGGAGCAGACAAAGAAGCAATTAAACATGGCATTTCAGATTCATTGAACACAACATCACGACTTATTACGACCTTAAAGCCGGGTGCGCTTCTAAGCCACAATCTATAACCTTTAACACCATCAGGATATCCTAAGAAAACACATTTCATCGAGCGAGGTTCAAGTTTATCAAGTTTTGTATGACAAAATGCAGCACAACAAAAAACACGCAAGTTTGAAAAATCAATTTCTTTACCAGACCAAATAAACTCAGGACATTTACCATTCAAAGGCACGAAAGGCGACCTATTTATCAAATAAGCGGCAGTTAAAACGGCCTCACCCCAAAACTTTTTTGAAAGACCCGAACTAGACAACATACACCTCACCCTTTCAAGTAAAATTCTATTCATTCACTCGGCAACACCGTTTTGTTGAGGGGTGTAAGGCACGGTTTTATGCCTTTGAATACCAGATTGAGCACATAATTCATCAAACAAATTATTGCAAAATTCAAGCCCATTATCAGTCCTAAGAATTTTAATCTTTTTACCGGTTTGGTTTTCAATCAAGGTTTTTCAAGTCTTAAACGTTTCGAAAACATCAGATTTATTTTTCAAAAGAAACACAAAGACTTTTCTTGAAAAAGTATCTATCACAGACAAGAAATACCTACTCCCGCCATGTGTCGGAACACTAGCGGGACCCCAAACATCGGCATGCAAATATTCAAGAATATCCGAACACATAGAGGGTTTAGGGGAAGGTGAAACAGGAAATTTAACACGTTGTTGCTTGCCAAGTACACAAGAATCACAAAACGACACACAAGATTATTTATCTTTACCAAAACAGCCCGCTTTATGCAAAATTTCAAGACCACGACTACTCATATGACCTAAATGTCTATGCCAAAGATCAGTTTGGTCCACATGAACAACATTCACAGAAATTTCAGCATGTGACTCACAAGTAGCAGTGCAAACATACAAGTTTTTCTGTTTTTCAGCTTTGAAAATAACCAATGAACCTTTCAGAATTTTCATAACCCCTTTACCCCATTAACCCTCTAACCCGTCATCTTCAAGAGCAGCACAAGAGATCAAGTTATGGCATAAGTCAGGAACATGACGAACATTTTTCAAACAAAGCACATAACCAGAATTAAACTTAAGGCACATATCACCAATACCAGCAACATCACAAAGCTTCTCATTTGCCATAGAAACATAGCCATTTTTAACCTCTTTGTAGTTTGAAAACAAATTTCTAAATGGAGACATGTGAAAAGTGCAACCGGAATCAACAAGCCATTCATTTTCACAAAGTTTAGAATGCAAAGAGTTCACATCAGCATGCATATCACATATTTCAGTCACGACAAACACATCACCAAGATTATCACTACACGAGGTCACATTAGCTTGATTCTTTTTGGGTTTAGTGCACTCTTTAGCATAATGCCCCACGTCACCACAATTGTAACACTTACGATTTTTCGGACGGGATTTAGAACAACTTTTTCCTTTATCCTTTTTTCTTTTCAGCAGGTTGGTTACCATTATTGTTAGAGGTCTTTTGATTTTGAAATCTATTTTGTTGTCGACCTCTAACAAAATGAATCTCACCTGAATTTTTACCCCCCTTATGAGCTTTTAAATCTAACTCCTTACTTTTTAATCCATTCACAACAGTGTCAAGTGTCACATTATCCCTACCATACTTAATAGCAGATTTGACATCACTGTAAGAATCAGGAATAGCATTTAAAAGCACAATAGGAGTATAATCATCAATATGCTTATCACCGGTCAATTTAATATCCTAAACAAGTTTAGTAAACACATCAATATTCTCATCAATATCTTTCGAAAGATCAAGTTTAAACCGGAAATTTTTTTCAAGCAAGAACAATTTACTCGGGAAAGAAGTTTCAGTATATAACTCTTCTAATTTTTCCCAAAGATCTTTTGAAGAATCAAGTTTACCAACTTTCCTAAGCACAGAGTCAGACAAATTCAAGATAATTGACGAGTAAGCAAATTGATCTATTTCAGTAATTTTATCAGAAGGTTCATCGGGTGGAAACGAGCCTTCAACGGCTTTAAACACCCTCTGCTGAATTAAAATCCCTTTCATTTTTTGTTGCCAAATTGAAAAATCAGATTTCCCGTCAAACGGGGCCACATTAAAAGCTGGAAACGAAGCCATTTTCACAGAAAACACAACAGATTTCACCGAAAATACCAGCACAACTTTCAGCAATTAACACACTCAGTTTTCAGCCTAAAATCAGATTTTTCAGCAATTAAATTCACAGAGAATTCAGTCCAAATCAAATTTCAGCAGTTTAAACACGCAATTTCCAGCAAAATTGATTTTCAGCAGCAAAATGAGACACAAAGACTCAAGCAAATAGTAGAAATTCGACAGGAAACAAATTCACCCAAGTTAAGCAGTCAAAGCAGCAAAAAATACACAATTTAATGCTAGAAACACAGAAAAAAATAGCCACAGGCAGAGCAACAAAGATAAACACGTTTAACACATAGCATGCATATCTAACCTATTGATCTAGCAGCTAGTTTCCCAACACGCAATCCTATTCTCTGGACGCAATCCCCGTCCAGAGGATACAATAATCCTATTCCCTGGACGCAATCTCCATCCAGGGTCTACAATAATAAGAAAGCGGTAAAAAGATGAGTTAGAGCTAATACCAGAGCGAGCCCTAACACGTAGGTGCTCGACTTACCTGCGGTGGCGGGACGGCTCTGATAACACTGTTAAGTGGCCGTCCCGTTCCCACCGCTTGACTCGTACGCAGCGGAAGCTCGTCTCTTTGTCCCGTCTGACCGCAATGCTCGCTTTCGAGGCCTGCTGGAGTGCTGCTTGTGTACAGGGGCTCCTAGACAGCCTTCTTCTTACCTCGGGCAGCTCTCATTTACTCGCTCGTTTCAGCTCCTTTCCGTACCTATTCAGCCGCAATCAAAATACTAAGGTTAATAACAATAAACCTACTGTAATGAACAACAATGGAGCTGAAAATACAAGTAAAATGCTGTAAATTAAGGAAATGAAAGAAAAGGAGAAAGGAACAAGAAAACCCCCTTTAACCGACGACTGGAGACGAGGGACACAAAGTCCGGCTCAGATTGCCCTTGAGCCCAGCACCCTCGGTAAGTAGCGGCTCGGTGGTGGCCAACGGACGGCAGCCCCGGTTCCTCGGCCCAATCCCCGGGCTGCACCTCACACACGAGCCCCGCACTCGGTCACCCCGTCACCTAAGCTCACGTCTCAGAAAGAGACTCGCCTGGAAGCCCAACGGGCTCTTGCCGGCGATTAGAGCTAGACGACGGTGCGACGGTACAGAGGCGGCAAGACGGCGGCACTCCGACGGCTCTCACAGTGGCTCTCACAAAGGTGGTCACCAAGAACAGATTAAGAGAGGAGATCGATCAGTGTGGTTCACTCACAGAGAGAGAATCTGTCGCGCAACAGGTAAGAGAGAGAGGTGAGATGAGTGTGATCTAATTAGGGCAAGAGTGAGGAGAGAGTATATATGGTGTGTAATCGAGGGTTGGGATTTAATCCCTAAATCCAAGGGTCCAAATTAATTCCTGCCAGGTAAGTGGATAAAGGGCCAGGCCCAGTCAGGATTGGGCCGGGGCTTCCTTGGGCCTGAAATAAGGTAAATGGTTTTGGGCCAAATATCCTGACAGTAATTAAATTTGATTTGGATTGTGCCATGTATGGCCTTCTGACTTATTTATTTACATAGAAAAAAAAAAAAAAAAAAAAAAAAAAAAAAAAAAAAAAAAAAAAAAAAAAAAAACTAACTGTCCTCTCCAATTTGGTGGACTTACAATTTGATTATGAACTACCCGTTAAGCATCATCTCGTCATCAAATAGAACAAATGATTCGTACACAATGCTTTGGACATAATAATGATTCCGAGATTAGGACATTTTACCAGCATTATGTTTTGCAAAGGGGGTGTCTATATGTACACCCCTCAAGTGTAAAAAAGAGGTGTACATATAGCACTTTTCTTTGTGTAATTTATTAAAAGGGTGTGTACATATAGCATTGCCCTTTGCAAATCAAACCACCTTTTTTAGTTTTTTCTTTTACTTTTTAATGTGTTGGAGTATCACTTGTGAGTTGTCCCACATTGATTCTATAAGGAAAATGAGTCTAGTATATAAGCCAAGTGGGCTACTCCTCCCATCACCCATTGGTTTTGGGATGGAACCTCACTATGGTGCACCTAGACTCACCCTCTTATGGTGCGTTTAATATGCGTGGGACCGCACTCTCTTGTCCCGATTCTCTATTCTTACATGGTATCAGAGCCAGGCCGACTCCTGTCTGGGTTCTATCTCTACCCGGCCAACTCCAGCCAGGGTCTCTATCTCTACCCGGCCTGCTCTGGGCTTGAGCTTATGAAGGACTCACAAGTGAGGGGGCGTGTTGGAGTATCACTTGTCAGTTGTCCCACATTGATTCTATAGGAAAAATGAGTGGGCTACTCCTCCCATCACCAATTGGTTTTGGGATGGAACCTCACTATGGTGCATCTAGACTCGCCCTCTTATGATGCGCTTAATATGCGTGGGACCACACTATCTTACCCCGATTCTCTATTCTTACATAATGCATACAAATAAGATCCGTTTTTCAATGAATAGTGTAAAATATGCAGTTCACACAGGAGAATCAATTCGAGAATGCTTGTCCCAGAAAACAAATATTCGGACGAACATATATAGTTTACCAATCTCATATGAAAAGATATCCATCATTCAACTACTTTTAGTTTACATATTTTTATCTAATGTCCCAAAAGTGTACCATATACTTATTTATTTGAATGATGGATATGTTATTATAAATGTTTTGTAAGCTAAGTAACCAATCTTAATTAATGGACCTAATGCACCAACCGGTTTTGTGAAATTTGGAAATGCTTAAACTACATTTTGAATAAATCGGTAATAAAATGGGTCACTTTGAATAACATTTTTGAAGTTTCTCAAATTCGAAATTTTTTAAGATTTTTTTTTTTTTTTTTATTTTACAGAAATAGTTGAAAATTTTAATTCCGAAGGTTAAGTATGGTGGGTGGATTATTTATTTAAAATAAAAAATAACTGGGCAAAAATAAAAAAAATTAAAAAATGACTTGACCAAAATCAAACAGACGTATTCTCGGGATACGTTTTTCTAAAACAAAATTATTAGAAAAACGTATTCCGAGAATCCGTTTTATAATTATTTTTGTAATTTAAAAAAAAAAATCCGTTAAAATTCAAATATTAAAAAAATAATAAATATAAAACGTATTATCAAAATACGTTTTCTATTTTCTAGTATTTAATTAAAAAAAAAAAAAGAAAATTCATTTTACCTATTTTCAAAATACATTTTTTGTAAAACGTATTGTCGAAATACGTTTTATTTGAGAAAAAGATTAGGGGAAAATGTGTATGCGGTTTCATTACAAATGAGTTTGAATAAGAAGATATATTTAATAAAAACGTATTCTCAGAATACGTTTTACAATTAAATATATATAAAAAAAATTCTTCTTCCTCTCCTTAATTTTATGCGAGAGGAGAGCAGAGAGCAAAATAGAGCAGAAGCGATTTTTCTTTCCAAAAAACAAAAACTCGATCCAATCGTCACCTCGGCGTGAATCGACAACACTGACACGAGCCTCATTTCCGGTTAATTCATTCGCACGAGGTATATTGGCTTATCTTAACTTTTTACATTGTTTGGAGTTGTTTGGAGATTGGGGATTGTTATAATATGTTTGAATGTGGTGGTGTTTGAAGATTGAAAATTGCTAATTGATTATCGATTATGTGTGTATGTTGAATTGAGGATTGGAATTTTGTGTGTAATTGTCAATTGTGTATTGTTTGGTTGTTGTTGGGGTTAGGGTTTTTGGAAATTAGGGTTAGAATTAGGGCTTACAATTTATCCGAATTATAAATGAATTTTATGTTATTGTTCGATTATAAGTATTAGGTTTTGGAGGATTATTTGACTGGGAATATTTTTTATTTATTTTTTTTTTTTTTGGTTGGAGTAAAAAAATAAGTTTAAAATTTTAGACATTATGTGTTGTTGTAATTGGAAAAAATTGAAAGTGTTTTTTTGCAACAGGTATAAATGGCGTATTCCGGTCCATATGTATGATTAATGTTAAACGATTTTGTTTCATTTAAAGATCGTCCGAATGGTTCATTTATTATTCCAGGGAGGATATCATATGAACAATTGGTACATATGATTAATGCAAAATGTTAGTTTGGAGAAGATTCAGACAATTCAGGAGATTACTTTAATGATTAGCCAACCTGATGGTTCGTGAATTACCGCAATACTCAATGACAATAGTTTTGAATGGATTTATTACTTTCCTCTTAGGTCCATGGTGTATTTGCATTTATCGTTGGGGGCAATTACACCGGTTACACAGTTCGAGGATTTTATTCCTTGTTACGGGGGAGTGGCTGATGTCGAGGGTACGCCGACTTCTCATCTACGTAATTTTGGAGAAGGGACAATCTCAACAGTGAGAGAATGGGTGGCAAATGAGGACGGGGAAGAAATTGATGAAGATTTCATCCCGGTGAAGATGATTTCACAGACGAGACCTCAGAAACCGAATCAGATAGATTGGTAAATAAGGAGAGTGAACCCGAGTTCATTGAAGAAGAACACCCCTTTCCTAGTGGTGGTCGGCACATATACCGTGAGATGGGTGAATGGGACCCGTCCAGGATAGATGCGAACGAGTATGCTATTCCACTCTGGAATGGCGACATTGAGACCATACGTTTGGGTACAGTTTTTAAGAGCAAAGGAGAAGCCCAAACGGGTCTAATGGCTTGGAACGTGGATAGGTTGCGGGAGATTCAGACAAATGATTCTAATAAGAAGTCATTCAAACTGGTCTGCAGATCGAATGAAGATGTGCCTTGTGTGTGGAAGGCTAGGGTGAATAAGTCCAGACGACTTGATGAATTGTGGGAAGTAACTGAATGGACTGACCAACACACTTGTATGCAACAGGTTGAGAGAAATGACCACAGAAACGTGACCGCCCATATGATTTCAAATCTTATAATGAACAAGATTCAGAACAAAGTGGACTACAACGTTAACATGGTCCAGGTCGATATGAAGCAGTGTTGGAAAGTCGATGTCAGCTACAAGAAGGCATGGCACGGCAGGAAAAAAGCCATCGGTCGTGTGTACGGCAGTTGGGAATCGAGCTTCGCAGAACTCCCTCAGTAAGCAAAAATTAATTACAAATATACGTGTTTTTTGTCTGTCATTATGTTTATTTATTTATGAAACTGTTTTGTATTGTGCAAATATTTTGTCGCGCTTCAAGGAGCGAATCCCAACACAGTTGTAGATTGGGAATGGCAGGGTGTTGAAATGACGCGACACGTCCCAAACAGAGAATTCAAATTTGTATTCTGGGCGTTTGGTCCCGCGATTCAAACCTTCCAAATGTGCCCGCCGGTTATTAGCATCGATGGCACACATCTACGTGGATTCTACAAAGGAAAATTGCTTGTGGCCGTAGCACAGACTGCGAATAAGCGGCTATTGCCAATCGCGTATGCGATTGTCGACGAAGAAAGCATGGACAATTGGTCATTTTTCCTTAGGAATCTGCGGCGATATGTTGTCTTCGAAAGACATATCTGCATTCTTTCTGATAGGGATGTGGGTCTACGCAGTGCGATTGAATCATTACAAGATTGGCAAGAACCTTCAGCGTATCACCGGATTTGCCTTCGACACCTTCGAAGCAACGTGGTGACTAGGTTCAGGAGTAAGAAAATTCGGGATTGGTGTTGGGAGTTGGGTTCGCAGTTATCGAAG